>ML320298.1:0-32223 GCA_005239505.1 Nicotiana paniculata
ACACACACACACATATATATATATATATATATATATATATATATATATATATATATATATTTTGAAAAGAGGAAATTTAAAACATAGTTTCCTTAAAAATACATGGTTTCCAATTATACTCCCCCAATAAATGACTTCCAAATATCATTTGATGCAAGACAAATGCTTTTCAAATATACCTTTGAAATAAAAGTCCTTCAGACATGATTTTTTCTTCAAGGAAAATATTTTTTTTCAGCTATACTATCCAATAAAACTCTTTCGATCATAATCTCCACAGGATTAATACACAGGAACTCAGTCCGTTAACTCAGAATTTGTCATGCAATACAGGGGGAAAGCTCCTGGAATCTCGTATGTAGTGCCTATTTAAATATGTAATGCAGTACAGGGGGAAAGCTCCCGGAATTTCATCTGTAGTCCCAATTTAAATATGCAATGCAGTATAAGGGGAAAGCTCCCGGAATCTCGTCCATAGTCCCAATTTAAATATGCAATGCAGTACACAGGGAAAGCTCCCGGAATCTCGTCCGTAGTCCCAATTCAAATATGCAATGCAGTACATGGGGAAAGCTCCCGGAATCTCGTCTGTAGTCCCAATTTAAATATGCAATGCACTATAGAGGAAAACAACCAGAACGCGACAGAAACAACACACATTGCCACAACAGGTACAAAAGCAACAAAAGACAGAATGCAAGGCGCGACGAGTAAATCAATACAAAGACTTGAATCACAAGAATGGTAAAACTCACTCATAAGAAGTAGTCACTGAAGGGAAATACCAAACACAAGTGAAACGATATAACGAGAGGAAAACAAAACCAATATAGCAACGATTCACAATATTTAAGTCATCAATAACAAACCAACTATCCCGGCAAGGGAAACAACTATAACCAATCTCGCCTAAACAATAAACTAATCCTAAGTGGAACTAAAGGGAAAATCATATAAATCACAAAGTACGACTCACGGGCATGCTTGACACCAACGTATAGATATTCCCAATCACTGCTAAACAATTATAGGGCGAGACTATTATGCTAATTCTAGTCAAATAGGCAACTTATGAAGGATATAGCACGATTGTAGAAAAGATAAAGTCTTCAGTTAATCAAATTACGATCAAATAAGCAACAAATGGAAACTAAGCAAGAAATTTCTAATTTAAGCGGAAAGAGATGAACTAGAAATCGGAACTCAGATATAACAAATACAACTTCATACACAGGGAATATAAGGACCTACGAATCCTAAAAGGCCAACCTAGTTTCAAAGAAGTCCGAGTACGCACTCGTCACCTCGCGTACGCGGGCTACAATCAGCATAGAAGACTCAATCCTAAGGGGTAGTTCCCCCACACAAGGTTAGGCAAGATACTTACCAACCGCTCGGGCCAAACTTGAAATCACGTTCTTGTCATGAGTATCCGACTCTGAATGGCCCAAATCTATTCAATTTGATTGCATAATGTAAATATCACTTTAAGGAATCAAAATAGTTAATAAGTTCGAAGCTAATACGTGAAATTAGGAAAATTGCACAAAAAATCCCCCGGGCCCACGTCTCGGAATCGAGTGAAAGTTACAAATTTAGAACTCCCATTCACTCACGAACTCATTCGAACAAGAACCATCGAAAATCGACGAATTTTTTTTATTAAATTCTCGGATTTCTTATTGGGAAACTTCTTCCCATTTTCATGATTTTTCACCTAAATTCCTTGATTGCATGAAAGAAATTTCTATAGATTAATGATATACAAAGGAAATAAGGCTATAAATTGTTACTTATGAAGCCTTTCCTCAAAACCCACTCCAAATCGCCTACACCCGAGCTCCAAATCATTTTTAGAAGATATGAATATCAAGACCTCAAATTTGATATAAACTGTCCAGCGATTTCCGCACCTGCGCCCATTTGACCGCACCTAGGAAAAACCATCGCATGTGCGAAAACCCACTAAAAGGACTGGGGCCGCATCTGCGGCTCCGCACCTGCGGAAACCCATCCGCACCTGCGAGAATTGGTTGACCTTGACCAACCCGCACCTGCGAGCCCCCCTTCCGCACCTCCGTGTCCGCACCTGCGGAAAATCCATCGCAGGTGCGAAACACCAGAACTAGCAATGGTTCAGTTGCTTCCAAGTTCCAAAAAAAATCACCCGTTGAGCATTCGAAACATCCCCGAGGCCCCCGGCACCTCAACCAAACATACCAACGAGTCCTAATACCTTGTACAAACTTAGTCGAGCCTCCAAAACACATCACATAACCTCACAATCACCAAATATACATGGATTCAAGCCTAAGGACTTATGAAATTTCCAAAATCCACAAACGCTGCCGAAACACGTCAAAACTAGTCCGTATGACCTCAAATTTTACACAACGGTCACAAATGACACAACGGACCTACAACCACTCTCAAAATTCCATTCCGAGACAATATCAAGATTTCACCTATCGGCCGAAATCGCCGAAAATCTAACTTCCGCCAAATTACCTCAAATTACTCTACGAACCTCCAAAACCAATTCTGGATGCGCGCCTAAGTCCAAAATCATCATACAAAGTTGTTGGCATTAACCAAAACTGATTCCGAGGCCGTTTACACAAAGGTCAAACCTCTGGTCAACTTCCATCACTTAAGCTTCAAAAATTGAAATTTTCCTCCCAATTCGACTTCGGATTATCCGGTAACTGAATCCAACCACGCACGCAGGTCGATATACACAAAGTGAAGCTGTTCAAGACCTTATTCCACCAAACGGAGCTTAATTTCTCAAAATAACCAATCGTGTTGTTACATTCTCTTCCTCTTAAACAAACATTCGTCCTCGAACGTGCCAAAATTCACCTCGAACTCATCCAATCACTGATTTCACACTTCTAACACACACTCGCGGGTGATCCCACGTCACCCCAAGATACATAAGCCTGATGACACCATCACAACTGCAATATAGCCTTCTTATCACCACCGATAAGCCTCATACCTCAATTTCTCACCTTCTGCTAATTTCCAAAAGGCCCGATTCTAAATCCATATCTGGCATTAGCCTCAACCAGCTGCATTAACTCATGACTATTCCCATAGTCACGACCACCTAATATAGCACATCACACATAGGCTCATAATAACACTTTTGATCACAATGGGTGCCCGAAATCAACTCAGCATTGGCAATTTACCTCAAATTTGAAAGAGCTCAGTTTCCAACCCCATAATACTGATAATGATGCAATAAACATAAAGACCTCATTATTAGACACCCGAATCACCGAGCCACATCTAACACCACTGGGCACACATCGCGCAAGCTAAACTAAAGAAGCACATAACGAAATGATTGAGTATGAAAATAGAAACATATAAAGGGACTATCAAACAAGCCTGTAGGCATAACTCTCTATCAATACTGAATTAAAAGAGCAATATAACAAGGAAGAAGCAAGGCATATGAAAAAATCACAAGGATCCCATTCTGATATAACTTCCACCGTGGTACTCAGCCTAGTCCAAACATATCAAATCACAAAAGATCACGAGGGTCTCGCCTAAACTCCATATCACATGCCGAATATATATCATACCAATTGAAATCTCCCGCTAACTCATCTCGGATAACAAAATCACAACGCTCGCTTAACTCACATCTCAATGGAGTATCAAATCACAGCTCGTAAACAAAATACTTAGGAAAAATCACATAAAGATCACCATGAAGAAAAACAACTCACTTCTAGTCTCACCCCTCTAATTGATGAATGATCAATGATAGACACGGGTTACCACTCACAGAATCTCCCAACGGGAGCAATCATGAAAAATAGAGTGCAAAGCATGAAACTCACTTATCAATAAGGCAAACAAATAAGGGAAACTTGTCTCGACCAGTAGAACTATAATGAAATACAAATGGTGCCCCCTGTAACAAATCAAGGAATACCTGTACGATAACATTTGGCACTACAGCCTCAAGCCTACTATATGAAACACATCAAGGGGTTGGGCCTCCCCCTCTTGGGTGCCCTCTACTCACCTGAATGCCCTGCTGTAGCACATCTGCCCGGAGCCTGGGACAGTCTCTCACCCTGTGACTGGTATCTCCACACTGAAAACAACCTCTCTATTGGCGTGGCTATGGAAACTGTGCGATATGAGTACTCTGAGACCCACGAGTACCTGAAACCCCACGCGAAGTCGGTAATGCAAACTGAACAGGCTGATCCACAAAACCTCTACTGTGTCGCACCCTGCCTCCAAAATAAGGACTAGCATATCTCTCCGGTTTACGAGGCCTCCTCACCTCCCTGGTCTCTCTCTCTTCTGATCTCATCTGTTCTCTTGCTCCCTGTCCCACATGCCCTCTAACCGGCAAGCGATCCCTACCACCTGCTGAAACGAAACATACGAATCCAACTCTCGAGTCATGCTGAACCGAATGTTATGCCTGAGCCCTTCAATGAATCTATGGACTCGACCTCTAACTGTAGCGACTAAGGCAGGTGCATGCCTGGCCAAATCACTGAATCTAATGGCATACTCTAATGCTGACATAGTGCCTTAGTGCAACTGCTCAAACTCCGCGCGCCGTGCATCCGAAGGGAGTGGGGTACAAAATATCTCAAGAACATCTCTGAAAACTGACTCCACGTAAGTGAATCTGACTCGGTCGGGCTATCCAACTCACATGCCCACCACCACTGATAAGCCGTTCCCTGAAGCTGGAACGTAGTAAAAGCAACCCCACTTGTATCAACAGTATCCAAAGTGTGGAGGATGCTATGGCATTCCTCCAGAAAACCCTGTGCACTCTCTGAAGCCAATCCGCTGAATGTAGGAGGGTTATGTGTCTTGAACCTTACAAATCTAAGATGCTCTCCCTCAGATGTTGCTTCTCTGACCATGAGCTGAACTGGAACCACAGGCTGTGTCACTATGACACCTAGACCCTGGCCAACGTGAACTTATCGCTCTGGAGTGCGGACGCTGGGAGTCTTGGCTCCTCCCCCGGTCGGTGAAGTAACTGGTGCAACCTGAAATAACCCCACCTGAGCTAATGTACCAAACATGCTCAGGAACTGTGCTAAAGTCTCCTGAAGGCCGGGGGTAACAACAGGCGCCTCTTGTGCCTGTCCCCCAACTGGAACTGTTGGTGGCTCCTCAACGGCTGCTTTACTAGGTGGCCTAACTACGGCACGTTCTCCTCGTCGACCTCAGCCTCTGCTCCTAGCGATATCTGTCTCGGGGGTAACATTATCAGGAACCGCGACTTGTGTTCTCACCATCTGTGAGAGAATATAATGATATATTTCAAACTACAAGGTCAATGAACTCGCATGACAGGAATGAAAGAAATGAAATTGTCCTAATAGTTCGGTAGCATCTCGAAGATAAGTATAGACGTCTTCGTACCAATCCGCAAGACTCTATTAAACCTGCATATGACTCGTAGCACCTATGAACCTAGAGCTCTGATACCAACCTGTCACGACACAAATCTCCCTCCGTTGGGTATCGTGATGGCACCTAATCTTAGGGACTAGGTAGCCTAACATTCACTAAATAACAACGATAATAAAGGAAAATTCAACAGCTTCGATATAGAATTTTGACAAAATTTACAATTTCACCAAAGCCGGTAGTACAAGTCATAAGTTCTATGAAATTTTTCGATAACTCCTATATACAAATGTTTTAGACATAAGTAAGAACAGTTGAATGAAAACATGAAGGTGACTCCGAAGCCTGCGAACGCAGCAGCAGGTTACCTTGAGTCTCCTCGACAATGATCTGCACCGCTACTAACAACAATTACCTAGATCTGCACACAAAAATGCGCAGAAGTGTACTATGAGCACACCACAGCGTTGCCCAGTAAGTATCAGGACTAACCTCGGTGAACTAGTGAGGAGGACTAGTCAAGCCACCACTGGTCTAAAAGCTAAACAGACATAAATATAGAAATGGCAGAATATGACATCTATCTAACGACTACACAATATAGAAAATAACAAAAACATTTACAAGGCGGAAGGAAATGCAGCAACAACAACAGAACAACACAATAATACACAGAAATGATAGACAAAGATACAAGCAAGAACCGGAAGTATTCGACATCAGGCCTTAGCCAACAGTCCTCAAATTTGGTCAAACCTTCGAGTGAAAACCTTTTAATCGTAAGTTTGTATTGAAAGCTTTGAATATAGTTATTTCAAAATAGAGAATTTCCTTTGAAACATACTTTTCTCCGAACACACACACACACACACACATATATATATATATATATATATATTGAAAAGAGTAAATCTTTAAAACATAGTTTCCTTCAAAATACATGGTTTCCAAATATACTCCCCCAATAAATGACTTTCAAATATCATTTTCTGCAAGACAAATGCTTTTCAAATATACCTTTGAAATAAAAGTCCTTCAGACATAATTTTTCTTCAAGGCAAATATTTTTCTTTTCAGCTATACTTTCCAATAAAACTCTTTCGATCATAATCTCCACAGGATAAATACATCGGAACTCAGTCCGTAAACTAAAAATTTGTCATGCAATACAGGGGGAAAGCTTCTGGAATCTCGTCCGTAGTCTCAATATAAATATGCAATGCAGTACAGGGGAAAAGCTCCTGGAATCTCGTCCGTAGTCCCAATTTAAATATGCAATGCAGTACAGGGGGAAAGCTCCTGGAATCTCGTCCGTAAACCCAATTTAAATATGCAATGCAATACAGAGGAAAACAACCAGAATGCGACAGAAACAACACACATTTCCACAACAGGCGCAAAAGCAACAGAAGACAGAATGCAAGGTGCGGCGATCAAATCAATACAAAGACTTGAATCACAAGAATAGTAAAACTCACTCATAAGAAGTAGTCACTGAAGGGAAATACCAAACACAAGTTAAACGATATAACTAGTGGAAAACAAAACCAGTATAGCAACGATTCACAATATTCAAGTCATCTATAAGAAACCAACCATCCCGGCAAGGGAAACAACTATAACCAATCTCGCCTAAAGAATCAACTATACCTAAGTAGAACTTAAGGGAAAATCATATAAATCACAAAGTACGACTCACGAGCATGCTTGACACCAACGTATATATATTCCCAATTACTGCTAAATAATTATTGGGCGAGACTATGCTAATTCTAGTCAAAGATGAAATTTATGAAGGAAGATATAGTACGACCGTAGAAAAGATAAAGTCTTCAGTTAAGTCAAATTACGATCAAATAAGAAACAAAGGGAAACTAAGCAAGAAATTTCTAATTTAAGCGGAAAGATATGAACTAGAAATCGGAACTCAGATATAACAAATACAACTTCATACACAGGGAATATAAGGACCTAAGAATCCTAAAAGGCCAACCTAGTTGCAAAGAAGACCGAGTACGCACTCGTCACCTCGCGTACGCGGGCTACAATCAACATAGAAGACTCAATCCTAAAGGGTAGCTCCCCCACACAACGTTAGGAAAGATACTTACCTCAACTGCTCAGGCCAAACTTGAAATCACGTTCTTGCCACGATTATCCGACTCTGAATGGCCCAAATCTATTCAATATTATTGCATAAGGTAAATATCACTTTAAGGAATCAAAATAGCTAATAAGTTCGAAGCTAATACGTGAAATTAGGAAAATTTCCAAGTCCCCTGGTCCCACGTCTCGAAATCGAGTGAAAGTTACAAATTTAGAACATTCATTCACTCACGAACTCTTTCGAACAAAAACCATTGAAAATCGACGCAAAAATCTTAAAAATTCTCGGATTTCTAATTGGGGAAACTTCTTCCCATTTTCATGATTTTCACCTAAATTCCTTGATTGCATGGAAGAAATTGCTATATATTAATGATATACAAAGGAAATAAGGTTAGGAATAGTTACCTATGAAGCCTTTCCTCAAAACCCACTCCAAATCGCCTATACCCGAGCTCCAAATCATTTTTAGAAGATATGAATTCCAAGCCCTCGAAGCTGATATAAACTGCCCAGCGATTTCCGCACCTGCGCCCATTGGACCGCACCTGCGGAAAAATCATCGCAGGTGCGGAAACTCACTAAAAGGACTGGGGCCGCACCTGTGGTCACTAGGCCACATTTGCGGCTCCACACTTGCGAGAATTGGTTGACCTTGACCAACCCGCCCCTGCGAGCCCCTCTTCTGGACCTGCATGTCCGCACCTACGGAAAATCCATCGCAGGTGCGAGACACCAGAACCAACAATGGTTCAGTTGCTTCCAAGTTCCAAAAAATATCACCCGTTGAGCATCTGAAACATCCCCGAGGCCCCTGGCACCTCGACCAAACTTACCAACCAGTCCTACTACCTTGTCCAAACTTAGTCGAGCCTCCAAAACACATCACATAACCTCACAATCATCAAATATATATGGACTCAAGACTAAGGACTTATGAAATTTCCAAAATCCACAACCGGTGCCGAAACACATCAAAACTAGTTCGAATAACCTCAAATTTTACACACATGTCACAAATGACACAACGGACCTACAGCCACTCAAATTCCATTCCGAGCCCGATATCAAGATTTCATCTATCGGCCGAAATCGCCGAAAAACTAACTTCCGCCGAATTACCTCAAATTACTCTACCGACCTCCAAAACCAATTCCGGACATGCGCCTAAGTCCAAAGTCATCATACGAAGTTGTTGGCATTAACCAAATCTCATTCAGAGGCCGTTTATACAAAAGTCAAACCTCTGGTCAACTTCCATCACTTAAGCTTCAAAAATTGAAATTTTCCTCCCAATTCGACTCTGGATTATCCGGTAACTGAATCCAACAATGCACGCATGTCGATATACAAAAAGTGAATCTGTTCAAGACCTTATTCCACTGAACGGAACTTAATTTCTCAAAACGATCGGTCGGGTCGTTACACCAACATCTTTCGCTGAGCTGATAGCCTACTTGGAGGGCTCTCGATCTGTCTATCGGGACCTGCGGGCATGAAATGCAGCATCCCCAGGCAAAAGTGATGTCAGTACGAATAATGTACCGATTATATAAGACACATAAATAAGTACATAAAAGACATGGAAGAAATATAGAGTAAATGACTCAACCTGTAAGTCTAGATAACTCTGTAAATCATGAAATCCTTATAGTGTCATGCATATGCATATGAATGTCATGTCGTGCATAGGTACATGTGTTCATAAAATCATCAAGCCTCTGAGGGCATCCCATCATATCATCTCGGCCACTATGGGCAATGTCATCAACGTATACCAGTTGATCAGGTGATGGTGCGTATATAATGCCATAACCTTTTCACATATCCCATATAAATATAATATACATATATACGTGTATATAACACCATCTGGTCATGGGTCAATGTACATGTATAAATGCATGATATGCATAAGAAATGCGTTAATAAGATTTTCTCAGAATGCGATAAAATCAATTATACCTTTCGGATAAACGTTATCAAATACGTATTTTTCTGGGACCCATGAACAGAAGATATAATAATATGACACATGGGGAATCAAGAATATAGACACCCCTAGTATTTCTATGAATAACGTAATTTATGGAAATTTCACATTTGCTCGTTTCGTTTGTGTCGTATAGATCATGCCAAAAGAAAGAAGGGATAGCCTTAACATACCTGAAGTGATTTTCTTGACAATCCCTCCAATATACGTTGATTGCGACAAAATATGTTACGGCAGATTGAAGTAGGGAAAAATCCATTTGATATTCTTGAGAAATATTGCACCATACTTCCTTAAAATTCCAAAATCTCATGTTGCTAAGATGCTAAGAAATGTCGTTAGAATCTTGTTGGATTCACGTTGGAATCCTTGTATGAAATGGTTGAAGATGTTATAAAACACCATTTTCTTGAAATGTAATAATATAACTTTCTTGGAGATGTTACAAAATAACATATATAATGCTAACGTGACCACTCTTTGGCCTATTACTCATTAGGTTTGAGCCCCCATATCTTAGATGAATAAGCCCATAACTTACATAAATAAGCCACCTATTTATGGGCTTAATGAGTTATTATTGATGGCTTTCATGGTTGCCACGTTTTTTCTTTGTCCTTATCCAAAATTTATAATTAATCCACCATTATTTATTAATTAATTAGGTAATATCCCATTACCCAATAATTAAATTATACACACATAATTGAGAATTATTTCCACTTACTTAATATACTACTTACTTTTCACATACCTTATACACCTTACTATGAAGGTCATGTGGTACCTTGTATGACACTAGTCCATAAATACTGAGTATTTTAGCTCGGGCCGTATTTCATCCCAACATGCCAAACTTGGACGAAAATTTATTTTCTTTGACTTGCTCTCCCTCTCACCTTCACGAATTTACGTATCACTTGTTTGAAATAGTATAATGCTTATAATCTCAAAATAATCTCATTCACGTACTTACGTTGATTAACTTACGACGAAACTTTAACAACACAAATACGGGATGTAACAGGTGGGATCGGGTTGCACGCCACAACATGTGAAATAAGGGTGGACTGATATGGTGGAATAAGGGTCGATCTGTACTGTACGGTGGAATCGGGTTGCACGCTGCAACAAGTGAAATAAGGGTGGATTGTTTTGGTGAAATAAGGGTAAATTATGATACTGATATTGTGATATGGTGGGATCGGGCTGCGCGCCGCAACACACACACAAAATACATATATATATATATATATATATATATATATATATTATTGTTGTTAACGTTGTTACAAGGAAGTAAGAGAGAATTATGTGATGTACAGTGGGACTGGGTTGGGCGCCGCAACAACCTGTGTGTTTCTATTTCCTTGATCTGTGTTGGTTTTACAGTATTTTCTTTTGAACTTTAAGGATTGGTAATGCTGAACGTCACTAGCTTAATTCATGAAGTTGTAGCTATTATTTTTAATTGACTGCCTTATTTCGTTATGTATTTCTTTTTTTGTCTTTATTATATACTGCGTACATGTTGTACTGTGAGTGAACCGCCTTAGCCTCGTCACTACTTCGTCGAGGTTAGGCTCGGCATTTATAGAGTATATGGGGTCGGTTGTACTCATACTACACTCTGCACTTCTTGTGCAGATTTTGGCATTGGTCAGCTGATCGAGAGGTGTAGTAGCTCGGACTTGTTCAATGGAGACTCAAGGTAGATTTGTTGGCGTCCGCAGACCTTGAAGTCCCCTTCTATTTTCCCTTATTTTTACTGTTTCTTTTCGTTCAAAACAGTTGTATTTCTTTTAGACTTTGTTTGTAGAAAATCCTAGAAGTTCGTGAATTGTTACACCAAATCCGAATTGTATCAGATATTGTGGGCTTTATGTTATTCCACAATTCAGTTTTAGTCTCTATTTAGCTTAATTGATTATGTTATTGAAATTGACTAAAATTGGCTTAAAGAATCCTCTAACGTTGGTTTGTCTAGCAGGTAAAATGTTAGGCGTCATCAAGGTCCCGAGTTAGGCATCATCACGGTCTCGAAGGTGAGAATTGCGGATCGTGACATTTACTGTTGATGACACGATATATGTAGCTAATTGCTAAGCTAAGTCTAGTAATAAGTATAAACATGTCTTTCTTCTATTATATTGTTCAATCAATTATTTTGTCATCTTAGCTCAACTTTTCACCATATTCTATTTTGATCCGACTCACACAACACTAATATATATCAATTTTATAGAAACACAGAATGCATCGCATGAAACTACACTCACGCCTTGCCTTCTTTCTCTCTCAAGTCTCAACTAAAAGAAATTGCAGCTAAAATTTGGACTTTGAGGAGCTTGATTTGTGTGTTAATTCTTGATTTTTATGTCCTTTGAGTGTGAAATAATTAATTAGTTCATATATCTACTAGCTGACCAAGCTAAGATAGATATCATGGTGATAAAAGGGATTTGCCTTGCCATGACTGCTACTAGAAGAGACAGAGAAAAGGTTTCAAACTCTTGCTCTATCTTAATCTGAAACAATACCGATCCAGAAAGAAGTAGCTAGGTATTTGCTTTGTAGATTATCGGGTCGACACAGAGCTCCATTTTGCTTAAGGGAGAGGGGAACTAGATAGGCCGATCGATCGATCCATAGCGATCGGAGAAATTAAGCGGCACTATTAGGGTGGGTGAAAGAAAAAAAGAAGCATCGGAAGTAGTAATTTGAAGTTTGGAGGCAGACACGGTCATTATTTTTCTCTGTTGGAGCATTTCTGTCACATCCCCAAGTTTTCAACAAGGATATTTACACAAATAGCCGATCATATTAATTGTTTATTTTTGCTTACCTTAAAATTTGAATAACAATTAAACTCATATTATAGTTTTAAGCATATGTGATTTCACCCAATACCAATTAATAAACGAGAAGATAAATGAATGAATTAAACTATAAGATAAATCAAACTAGTGTACAAGTTAGACCTCGACCTCGAATTGATGTATTCTCGAGGTGATGGTAGGCACAAGGACGATAAAGATAGAACAATTCTGATGAACAGTAAGTAGAGCAATAAGCCAGAAAGAAATGATTGTATATATTTTTCTCAGTAAGCAATGATGCGTGCAAATGAATGGAACTCCTCTTTATATAGTAGAGGAATCCTAATTAAGGTATACTTCTAATTACAGAAGGAAATCATATAAACAGCTGATTAACCGCTATAGATTTGATCCGTTCCGGGATTCATGCCACGATCCTCGACCAATCGCGGATATCTCGCCTTTTCCGTTATAAAGCTATCCTGATATTACTCGAAGTCTGTCTCTTCTGGACTTGATTGATATCAACCTCGATTTAGAAAGAGGCTTCAATTTTGGACTCGTCGTCTCAGCTCTTCAATGCAACATCCCAGCCTCGATCAAATAATGAAATCGGGTACCCCGATTTCTACCGTATACAGATAGTCCTTTTGTTTCTTAGAATATAATGATAAGAAATAATTTGTGCCTCGATTTTCTTATGACCTTGGTAAACAGCGATCTCATCCTCGTGACATGAGTGATGGAAGTGATCAAAACGTCCCGTCGATACAGTTCCCCAAATCATTAATGTGCGTCAGTGGGCGGTCGGCCACTAACGCTGTCGACCCGTCACCGTAAATCTATAAATATGTCTTCTTTTATTGAATCAAACTTTTACTTTCATCTTCATCAATTCTTCCAAGTCTTTAACTCTCTCAATCTCTTCCCTTTCATCACTCCTTAGGCCATCTCTGTTAGTTTCAAACCACCAGAACTCAACATTTTCCTCTTTCTTCTACTCATATAATGGCGAAAACTTCCAAAATCATTCCACTAAAGGAAAAGGATTCCTCTTCTTCTTCACGGCCGGTCGATGATAAAACATCGGCGGAACTGCTCCCCAGTGAGTATGTTCCCAGCCTGTGTGTTCTAAAGTCCGACTTCAAAGTTGAGAACCCTCCATTAGTCCCTGGACGATGTGAGCACATATCGAGATATATCTACTCGATAACAGT
This sequence comes from Nicotiana paniculata, assembly GCA_005239505.1. Taxonomy (NCBI): domain Eukaryota; kingdom Viridiplantae; phylum Streptophyta; class Magnoliopsida; order Solanales; family Solanaceae; genus Nicotiana; species Nicotiana paniculata. The sequence continues at coordinate 13,548 of ML320298.1, forward strand.
GGGATATCTCGAGGACATTAACATGAATTGCAACTCGGGGGAGAAAATTGTACAGATCCCTTCTCCTGAAGAAAGCATTACTACCCACATGGAAGGGTTTCTAAGTGTTTATACTTACCCTTTCACGTTGTGTCCCCTCGATCCATTTATCATAGATTTCTGTAAGAGGTACCAAGTGACCCTCGACCAAGTTCATCCTTCCTTCTGGCAAATCGTGATCATGCTCCAGTTCTTCTCCAGTAAAATTGAAGGTCTTCTGTTCACCCTCGACCATCTCATCAGTTATACCGACCCCGAATATTTCTAGGGTTGATCAAACTGCAACGTCGAGAGACCAAGGCGTAATTCTCAAGTATCGACGAGGACAAGGACCGAGGGTGGATGAGTAGGTTTGTTCGGGTAAGGACATGTGACCTCATCCCAAATGAGGAAATGCCATTTCCCGACAAATGGAACCCGGAGCGTAAGTAACACTTTATTCATTAGTTTTCATGTTTCTATTTTTTCTTTATTTAACATCTTTATTTGTCATGCAGCGGCTGCTTGGATGCCTCGAGCAGTTCCTGGCCTCAAGGATTGGGTTCAGAAGTTGGCCTCGACTTCCTCTTATGCTGAGCGCTATTGGCAAAAGGAAAATGGGAGGCAAAGAGTCATGGTGAGTTTCTCTCCCTTATTTCCGAGGTGTTCTCTTTTTGTGCAGGCCTAAACAAAGAAGTGGTCTTGAGGCCTCCGAGCAGCGAGAAAGAGGCTAGGAAAGATAATAAGAGGAAGAGGGTCTCAGAATCTGAGGACCCCAAACCTAAAAATGCACCAGCTCGAAGACCCATGAGGAAGATTATTCGTCTAACTGTGGATTCGGTCTGAAGGCTGAGGAAAAAAAAAGAATAGGAGGATGAAGGTGATGACTCGGCACTGGTGATTCGAGTAAAAAAGACTGCCGAGACTACCAAGTTCCCTAAGCCGGTTGTGGCTGCCGAGACCCTGCCTCGTGATGAGGAGGTTTTGAAGAAAGATTTGGGAAAAACCCCGAAATCACTCGAGGTCGAGATCATCACTCGCCCAAAAACATACCATAGGGGGATGGTTTGAAACCCCCATAGCTGAACAGAGCGCCCCGGGCGACTCTGGGTAGTGATAGCAAGTCACTCTGCTTCTCTACCGGCTTTCTCCGAGGAGGCCATAAGGGAAGCTCGGGCTATAAAGACCCCTGACATAGGTGGAGTCGCTAGTGAAGAGGATCCTTTTCGGGATTGTTTTACCGGGGTTGATGATTCCTCTGACCTTAACGATGTATCTACCCTCTTTGAAGAGGCCCAACGCCTTCTATCTCGAGTAAGTGTTAGTTTTGCTGGTGTTATTTTCTTTCATCTTGCCTTCTTTCTATCTAATTTCCATTTTTTCTCATATAGGCCTTCTCCAAGTCTCGGTCTTACTTAAGCTAGTGTGAGGCCAATCTTCAAAAGCTTTCGGAGGAGAGGAATGCTCTCAAGATCCTTTGTGGGTAGAAGGATGAGGAGCTCAGAGACCTCCGAGCTGACTTGGCCAAGGCCCGTAAGGAGGAAACCGAGATGAACGAGCAGGTAACTGTTATTTGTAAAAAATATGGGCTCAATCTAAGGGTGGAATCTAACGTTTCGATGTATTAGTTGCCGCAAAAAATTGAGAAGATCGATCTGAATCTGGGGGGAGGTGGATCAAGTTAAAGCTGACTGCCATAGGTGGAAGGAAGGCGAACCGCTTTGCTACGGAGAAAGAGGCTGCCTTGGCTCAACTGTCATCGGTCGAAGTCCAACTTCGGAGTGATAGGGAAAAGTGCTCGGTCCAGGCCAAGAGGGTCGAGGAAATCAAGGCCAAACTCATTAAGGCCCAAGATGAGGTCCAAAAGGCAAAGGCCCAAGCTGAAAGGTCAGTAGCTATACACCTAGCTGATGCCGAGGCTTCTCAAACTCAGCTGAGGGAGGCTATCGATCAAGCACAATGGACTAGTGAGCTGGATAAGTGCCAATATCAGAGAGAGACCCTCAAAGAGATTCATGCACGAGGCTTCAACCTTTCTGAGGAAATAGCTCAAGAAAAGATGCTCGAAGCTGATGCCAGGATATTGGCCTCCTCCGATGATGAAGACGATGATGAAGGCAACTAGAGCGGGTCCGATAAAGGTGAGGGGCCCGAAGAAGAAGCTGCCTCCCAGGAAGGAGTCGCCCCTGAGCATAGCTAGGACTTGTACCTTTTTGTTTTATTTTGTGTAGGTCCTTTGTCGGTATTTTGTACATACTTTTGTTCAAGTATATAAATAAAAGTATTTCCCTTTTGAATTCCTTCTCAATTTTTGTCTTGTGATAACTTCAAACCTGCTTTGTGCCTTGTAAAATTTTACCATACTTTGTAATTTGTTCAGGACTTCGGGTTTGGGAAATTTGCCGAATTCATACTAATACTTCTTTCATAGTCGAGTTCGAGTTAGTAATAGAACCCTCAGGTTTGTATTGAGTGAACTCGAAGTAATACCACCCTAGGTTTGTATTGAGTGAGAACGGATTCTCGAACTGTAGACGAGTGAGTTTTTACTCGAGCTCGAAGTAGTGAAACCCTTAGGTTCGAATTGAGTGAGAACATATTCTCAAACTCTAAGATGTAATGGCCCTTAGGCTCTTTGAATCGGGCTGATATAGCCTTAAGAGAATGGATTTTTCCCCTCTTTCGGCTTAAAGATTTTTTAAGAATTTTGTTATGCCTTAGAATTAATTTTTTACCCATCGGGATTTTTGAGGGTTTAATATTGATCGAAGCCCCTTTACTTTTTATGCCTTAGAACAAATTCGTATTTAAAAAATTTGATACCTCTTAAGGTTTTTCGAGGGATGATGTTATCGAAGTCCTTTGAAGATTTTGGCGAGGGTAGCCTTTTTTAATCGGTTTTTCAAAGAATTCGAAGGCCTGTTTTTATTGCAGGATTCGGACGTCTCCGAGCCGCATTAGTTTAGCCGTAGCCTTTGGTTATGATTCTTGGGATTATTTTCCAAAAACACTTTGAACTTGTTCAAAGTGTTAGTCCCCGAGAATGGTGGCCTTGGCCTATAAATCGGGGTTTGCCTCTTTGAGGTCTTATGGTTTCGAAGTTAGATAGTTCGAACATGTTGATTTTCGACGGCAGTCCTCGAATATGGGGTTGATCGTTCAAGGTATAGTTGTGCTTGTCCCTTGATCCAGTTTTCACAAGAAATCACAAGTATGGAGCTTATAAAGTAGAAACTTTCATTAAGGCACAAGATATCTGGTAAAAAAAGTACTCTTTTGAATATTTCATACATGCGTACATGTTTTGCCGTTATGGCTTGAATAATCTATATGGAAACGGTTCATTCGACTGTTTGGCTCGTTACAAAGTTTTCCTATCGAGACCCTATCGACGTGAAGTATTTTCCTTGAAAATATAACATCCGAGGGTGATGCTCCCCAGTTTTCAAGGTTGATCATAAATAAACCTCGGATTCTCTAAGTCAGCACGAACAATGGTTGTCTCGTTATAAACCTTGCCGAAAAAACCCATTTGGGATAAAAATCGGTCGAAGGGAAAAAGAGTGCAACGCGTGCTTTAAGGTCCTAATATCTTCCTGCTTGATGAGAACATCGATACCTTCGCCCGGACACCTGAAAATAAGTTAGTGTAAAATACAAATGAAAAAGGAGAAGGTCATACCACAATAATATCGCTTGAGGAGTGAGATGTTCCAATTATTTGGTAGTTGCTCGCCGTTTATCGTGCCTAGGTTGTAGGATCCCTTTCCGACGATATCGAGGACTTGATATAGTCCTTCCTAATTCGGGCCGAGCTTTCCTTCGTTAGGGTCTCGAGTGTTGAGGGTGACTTTCTCAAAACCAAGTCCCCGATTCTAAAGTGGAGAATGTTGGTCCTTTGATTATAATACCTTTCGATGCGTTATTTTTGCACGGCCATTCAAACGAGTGCGTCTTCTCATTTTTCATCTAATAGTTCGAGGCTAGTATTCACAGCCTCGTGATTTGATTCTTCCATTGTGTATCAAAATCTGGCGCTGGGTTCCCTGACTTTGACTGGAATCAAGGCTTCGGAGCCATATACTAAGGAGAACGGTGTTGCCCCCGTATTGGACTTCGACGTTGTTTGATATGGACAAATGACTTAGGGTAGAATTTCTCTGTATTTTCCCTTGTTGTTCAACCTTTTCTTCAGATTCTAAATGATGGTCTTTTTCTTCGATTTGTCCTACCCGTTTCTGCTTGGATGATACGGTGTCGATAAGATCCTTTTTATTTTGTGCTATTCGAGAAACTTTGTTACCTTGCTGCCGATGAATTGCTTTCCATTGTCACATACAATTTTGGCAGGTATCCTGAATCGGCATATGATGTGATCCCAGATGAAGTCTATAACTTCTTTTTCTCTGACTTTCTCGAAGGCCTGTGCTTCAACCCATTTAGAGCATAGTCATTCATAAATAAAATGAATTTAGCTTTACCTTGGGCCGATGGCAGCGGTCCGACGATATCCATCCCCCATCTCATAAATGGCCATGGGACTAGGAGTGAATGAAGTTGTTCTCCAGGCTGGTGGATCATTGGTGCATACCTTTGACACTTATCACATTTTCGAACGAATTCTTTAGTGTCATTCTCTATACTATCCCAATAGTATCCTGCTCTGATGATTTTGTGAACTAGTAATTCGGCACCGGAGTGGTTCCCACAAGTGCCTTCGTGAACTTCTCGTAGGACATAATCGGCGTACCCTGGTCCAAAGCAAACTGCTAACGGTCCGTCGAATGTCCTCCTATACAATGTTCCATCCTCAGCCATTATGAATCGAGCAACTTTTGTTTGTTTGTAGAGCCCTCGATTCCTTAGGGTCTGATGGGAGCTTTCCATTTTTCAAATACTCAATATATTTATTCTCCCAATCCGAGGTTAGGCTTGTGGAGTTTATCTCAGTGTGACCTTCTTCGATTACTGAATTTAAAAGTTGAACGACAGTCCCCGAGTTGATTTCGTCATCCTCGACTGAGGATCACAAATTTGCAAGGGAATCAACCTCACTTTTTTGTTCTCGAGGTATATGCTGCAAAGTCCATTCTTTAAAACAATGTAATGTCACCGGTAGCATATCCAAATAACTTTGCATTCTATCCTCTTGAACCTCAAAGGTTCTGTTTACTTGGTTTACTACCAATAGGGAGTCACAATTGGCTTCGATGACTTCCGCTTCCAAGCTTTTAGCTAGTTTGAGAAATGCAATCATGGCGTCGTACTCGGCCTCATTGTTAGTCAACTTAGAAGTTTTGATGGATTGCCTAATAGTATTGTCCGTGGGCGGCGTCAAAATGATGCCTAGATCGGAACCCTTCACATTCGAAGTGCCGTCTGTAAAAAGGGTCCACACCCTTGATGATGTACCCTATTTCAACAAAAGTTCCTTTTCAACTTCGGGTACGAGGCTTGGCGTGAAGTTGGACACGAAGTCTGCCAAAATTTAAGACTTGATGGCTGTTCGGGGTTGATATTCGACGGCCCATTTGGCCAATCAGCCCGATAGTTCGGGCTTATGTAAAACATTATGAAGTGGGTAAGTGGTTAATACACATATTGGGTGACACTGAAAATATGGTTTTAACTTCCTAGAGGCGCTTATTAGAGCAAGCGCCAACTTTTTTAAGTGTGGATATCTAGTTTCTGCTTCTCCTAAGTTTGACTTACGTCAGGAAATCGCGTACCTTGCTCTTCTCGAATAGGACGCCACTTATAGAGATTTCCGAGACTGCTAAGTATAAGTAGAGCTTTTCTTCTGCCTTTGGAATATGAAGCAATGGTGGGTTCAAGAGGTATCGTTTAAATTCTTCTAACTCTTGCTGGCAATCCGGGGTCCGGGAAAAGTCATTCTTCTTTTTGAGTAGTGAGAAGAACCTATGGCTCGGATATGACGATCTCAAGATGAAGCGACCTAAGGAAAATATCCGCCCTATCAGCCTTCGTACGACTTTAATGCAGTCCACGACAGTGATGTCTTTGATAGCCTTGATTTTATTTGGGGTTGATCTCGATCCCTTGATTTGATACCATGAAGCCAAGGAACTTGCCCGAATCGACCCCGAAAGCACATTTCTCGGGGTTGAGCTTCATGTTGTATTTTCTCAATATCTTGAATGTTTCCTAGAAATGTGTCAAATAGTCCTCTGCGCGCAGGGACTTAACTAGCATATCATCAATATATACTTCCATTGACTTACCTATTTGTTCTTCGAACATTTTATTTACTAGGCGTTGGTAAGTAGCCCCTGCGTTTTTTATCCCAAAAGGCATTATGTTATAGTAATATGTTCCATACTTAGTGATGAAATAAGTCTTTTCTTGATCTTCCGGGTTCATTTGGATTTGATTGTACCCGAAATAGACGTCGAGAAAGCTAAGGATCTCGTGGTCGGCCATGGCGTCGATCATACGATCGATGTTAGGCAGAGGAAAAGAATCTTTGGGGCATGTGTCGTGCCCCCTTTTTTCCTCCTTGCGGAATATCGGGTTTATGACATTGGTTGGGACAACTCTTTCCTTTTAGGAAAGGGGTTTGCATGTTTTAAAGAGTCCCCACCTAACGATTTTAACGGTGCGTTATGGCACCTAAGGCGTTCAATTACAACTACATTGCTAACCAGAGATTTGGGTAAGGGTTTGCAATTATCCTAAGGGGAAGGTGTTACGCACCCCTCAGGATCCACAAGTGTGTTTCCCGGCCAAATGGTTCCGTGAATTTGTACAACTAGCAAATAACAAGTAAAGGCTCAAATAAGAGGGGGTTTAAGTCTTAAGCATATAGATGTTTAGAAAACAGTAAAGAAGATTACGAGCTAGCATATAAAGGTGTCTTAGGTTTATAATAATATGGATCACATCAATGTAATACCCGGTAATCACTCCTCGAAGACGGGCTACACTTGGTATTAGCGCACCGGTCATCATATCCATATTCGACCCTTCCCACCCCGTGAAGGTAATTAAAGCGTGTGTTGGTCACGGGCTCTATTGCGTGCTATTACCCGTCCCATCCTATCAGTCCTGGAGGATGTTAGGACTACTATCCTAAAAGGAAGTACTAGGTTGACCCCTAGGTTTAAAGGACAAGATTCTAAGTGACAAACAACGACAATTAGGACTTCAGATAAGGGGAAAACAAATAAGAGCAGATACAAGGCCCAAGTATTCCTCCACAAATTATGCACATGATTAGCACGACTCAAACACAAGTAAGGCCTTATTAACATCAGAACCTAAGGCATGATATCTAGGTGAGAATGCAATAGTGAGGCAGCTTTATTACTGATTTCAGAGGATGAATTTTATCAGCTTTTTACTAATTATAACCATTAATAGTCAAGCAGTAGGTATAAAGGAGTATGTTTCCCGTTTTAATAAATTTAACACCTAAGCATTGCCTAAGCGTATGACAATATTCAGTAATTACCCGATTATTAAGGAAACTATTACAAGTTAGTTTGCCTAAACATGTTGTACTTAGGTGTTGCAAAATATAGAACTATTAGCAGTTGTTTGAAAATATGGTGAAACTATTTTTAGGGCATTTTCCATGCAATCAGTAGTTAAACTAGGTGTTGAATGAGGTCCTAAGACATGATATCTAATATGCACACATATGGATGCATAATGGGTGGTATGCAGAATTCCTAGGCAGGATTTCTAAATGCATAAAGTCATAGTGTTTGAACATGCTATGCAACAAGTATGAGGATGACTTGTTTATTAGCGCATTATTATCCTAAGCATGATTCCTAGGTGTACCACAACATTACATCGATACTAGAACTGGTTTACATGAATAACAAGTTTATATTAACGTTTTAATCCTAGAGCATGATTTCTATATGATAAACGATAATACCATAATAGGATGCTGAAACAGTAAACATGGACCCAAGGAACAGGATATCTAATGCATGATATTCTTGCATACAATCAGCCCTAAACATGAATTTCTAGTGCACATGTAAGAAATGTAAACCTAGAAGCATGGTATCTACCCTTTAACATGGATAACCTATATAACTACCCTCCCCTTTTCACTATCCATTCCCAAATATCTGTTTACAAATTATTATAGGCCGGAATTATGAATTACAAAACCAAAGGAAAAATAAGAAGTTACTTCTATAGGGAGCCTTCAATTTGGCCCAGATCTTCCAAACCTCAATTCCTTTGGTGTTTCATAGCCTTTCATAGTCCGGGTGTGTCAGAGTTCCCTAAGGACTTCAAGGGCTCCCGGGCAGTGCTCACACCCAGACATAGCCAAAATAGAGTAAGTGCAGTATAGAATGGACAACCTCTGTGTGTCAAAGTTCAGAGGGAGATCAAGGGTCCTAAGGCAATGCTCACACAGAAGGGGCAGAACCTAGACTTCTAAGAGTATATGTGAGAGTGTTTTTTATTTTTAAAAGGGGTTTAAGTAAGAAAACAACCTTGAGAAAAGGTAAGTAAGAAAATAGTTTTGAAGAGGGAAATTGAAGTTTAATATCACATAAAGGACCAGGGATAGTCCAACCATGAAAAACAGGGGTAATGGGATTTGAGGGACAAATACAGAGCATGTGAGGGCAGACATGTAGCAGGCAGACACACATATAGGTATACAATCAGAAACTCCTAAGGGTCCAGAGGATTAGGGGTACAATAAAGTACTAGGCTAGATTAACACCTAAAGCAACTAAGTCCATGATTAAACTAATGTACCAGTCATAGGCATGAAGATTCACGTAAGAAGTAGGGGCTAAGTATGCAAAAAAATGCTGGTCATAAACAAATAAAGCCTAACTTAACATGCAGAGGGGAGTTCAGGATCCTAGATACATGCTGAATAATAACTAAAAGCAAATTAGAAGCATACTGAATTACAACAGTGATAGAAACATGTTGGTTTGAGGACTGAAATCTAAATTAGAACATACCAGTGAAGTGAAGAAATCAGTAACACAAACAGGAAGTAGGAGATGCACAATAGTTAGCCTTGGCTTGCAGCCGGCTAACTTAGAATAATAGTAGTTAGCACATAAGAGAGAGCATAGAGTTTTTTAAATTCTGAGAGAGGGATTTTGAACAGATCAGTTCGTATTTCTTTCTGTCCTAAAAAGAGCATATATATAATAGTTTTAAGTCTAGGTAAATAAGGTAGGAATCATGTTAGCATAACAATTGAAGAATTCAGAATAAATCAATCAGGAAATTAAGGCTAGTACTCCCTTAAGCTAATGGAATTAATTCAAACGGTAAGGATCAGGTAGAAAATAAGGCAAGAAGGACCAGTTCATGATTAATGAGGAAGGAATCAATTTTGTTCAGTAATTATAAGAACTCAGAATCAGTAAAATAAGAATCAGCCCAAATCTTCCCTTAATTAGGGGAGTCATTTCAAACGGTAAGGAAGAGGTGGCAAATAAGGAAACAATTCACATAGCGGAGTATAAGGTAATAATTCAAACATCGCAAGTACAACATAAGTAATTAGGTCTAGGTACCTAGGGTGTAATTAAGGAAATAATGGTAACAATCAATTAATAGCGCAGTCAACCACAAAATAAGGTGATAGAATGATTTAAAGTTGTAAAAAACAAGGAAAGTAGTCGGAAATCAGTAAAGAGTATCCACACAAGAAATCAGGGATTCGAAATTGGTAATAATTAAGGGAAAGCCTCATGTATCTAAGGAAACATTCAGAATCAACAGAGGATATCGTATGAAAAATTAGTATAGTACTACTCACAATCTTTCAGGGATTCAAGACAGTAATGGTTCAAGCAGGGTGAACACACAAGAAGCAGCAGGATCAAAGACCCAATAGCATAGTGAAGCAATAATCACAAAGAAACATGGATTACTCATGGAAAACAGACACACATACAAATCGAAAGAAAAAGACATGCTTAGAATTTAGAACACAATGTTAAAACTAAAGTTTTAACATAATAAATCCTGATTAAAAGTGATAAAACGTTTAATCATATGATAAAAGTCACTTGAACTTTGAGAAATCTTTTGAAGAAAAGGTTTCAGAAACCCTAAGTGAAAAACTTGTTTAAAAAATGGAAAACCTTTAAGAAAAAATATAATAATACTCGTAATAAACCAGGATCTAGTGTGATCTAAGAGAATAGGAAGTTTCAGATGTTAGGGTTTTACAGAAAACCTCTGATAGGATGAAAAAGAACCTCGAACAGCAACGGCTTGAGCCTCAGAGGTCATAGCCTTTCTCAGAATCAAGCTTTAGGAGGCTTGAAGTGAACAGGGACACCAGGGGTGTAAGAAGACGGGTTTTCGCCCTTTGAGGGCCTTAGGGAGGACATCACCGGCATAGGAGAGCCATGAGAGGCAAGAGGACGAACGCTTCAAGGTCTCCGGCAAAGGGGTGGCAGGGGAAGATGAAGAAGTTCATCGGAACTGAAGAGACGAAAGTCTCCAGAAGAGACTAGAGAGAGAGAGAGAGAGAGAGAGAGAGAGAGAGAGATAGATGGGAGTAGAGAGATGAGTGGTCGTGAGAGAATGAGGGGTCGGGGGGGGGNTTAAAAATCCATTAAAATTAAATAAATAATAAAACAGCTAATAATTATATAAAAATGAAATTGAGGTTAAATAAGTACAATTAAGTTAATTAGCTAATATAAAAAATACAAAATGGCTAATCAGTAATTAAAATGGTATAAAATATACGATTAGATTATAATTGTAAAATTGTTGTAATAATAATTAAATAATGCCAAAATTGGCTAATCTATGAAAGAATTAAATCCCGACAGGACTAGAATGGTATATTGAGCTAAGAAATAATTTGAAATTACTTGTAATGCAATTTATGAATAGTTATTGAATATAAAACACTAAATAAACAGGAAAATAAATTGGTAAAATTATGAAAAAATGCCAATTATTATTGATAGAGACAGTGATTGCTTTGAAAGGAATTAAAGGGGCATAGCTTAGCCCGAAAGGAAGCGAAGTGAATAATGATAGAGACAGTGATTGCTTTGAAAGGTATTAAAGGGGCATAGCTTAGCCCGAAAGGAAGCGAAGTGAATAATGATAGAGACAGTGATTGCTTTGAAAAGTAAACAGGAGGCAGTGCTTAGCCTTGGAAGGCAGAAAAGTAGCCTTATGCAGGATGTAAATGCAGATGGAGGTAACGTTTAACATCAGAAGGCAAAATAGTAGCCGTATGCAATGTAAATGCAGATGGAGACAGTGTTTAGTCTCGGAAGGCAAAATAGTAGCCTTATGCAATGTAAATTCAGATGGAGACAATGTTTAGTCTCGGAAGGCAGAATAGTAGCCTTATGCAATGCAGATGCAGATGGAGGTAGCGTTTAACATCGGAAGGCAGAAAGGTAGCCTTATGCAATATGCGAATTCAGATGGAGACAATATTTAGTCTCGGAAGGCAGAAAGGTAGCTTATGCAATATGCGAATGCAGGTGAAGACAACGTATAGTCTCGAAAGGCAGAAAGGTAGCCTTATGCAGGAACGAATGCAAATGGAGACAGTGTTTAGTCTCTAAAGGCAGAAAGGTAGCCTTATGTAGGAACGAATGCAAATAGAGACAATGTTTAGTCTCGAAAGGCAGAAAGGTAGCCTTATGCAATGAATAAAATGACAGTGAGAATTCTTAGCTGGTGATAGATTGTAGCACTGTGATTGTCGTGAGTGTTATGATAATTGAAGCATCGTTTGAGCTGGAAATAAATGTCAGTCATGTGTGACGAGTTTGAGGAACGATGTCTGTCCTTTGAGCGGATAATATATTTCGGGGCTTTTGCAATTTTGTGCCTGCATCCAAAGAAAGATCGTGAGTTTTGTAAAGGGGAAAGGTTAGTTCGCATTCCTGTTGGCCCTGCTAGGCTCGTTTGCTTTATCATGATGATATTGTCTGTGTTGTTGGAGGTTTGCTAAAGAAGCTGTTTCAAAAATAAATATGCATGATTTGTAAAAGTATAATACAAGCATATAATCTAAAATAGTTTTAGATAAACCGACGACATGACACGGCTTAAGACATTGCGACCTCTCCTGCTGCGGAATTTTGAGGGTCCTCCTCAAAATTCTGCCCCAGTTTCCAATTGCGGGAAAAAATAGATTTTTATTGAATTGTGACTGAAACCATAGGGTTGCCTACATATCCCATCTTAAACGGAAATCAGGTCAGGCGTAGTTCAAATTACATCACTGAGAAAGCATAAAGATTACACATAGTAGCGCTTGACTGCATCTAAATTGATCGGTTTTGGCCAAACTTCTCCGTCCATTTCTGCAAGTATTAGTGCTCCTCCTGTCAGCACTCTATGAACCATGTACGTACCTTGCTAGTTGGGAGAGAACTTCCCCTTGGCTTCATCATGATGTGGAAAGATTTTCTTTAACACCAGTTGCCTTGGTGTGAATCATCTCAGCTTGAATTTCTTGTTGAATGCCCTGGCCATTCTGTTCTGATATAGTTGACCATGACACACTGCATTCATTCTCTTCCCATCTATGAGGGCTAATTGCTCATAACGGCTTCTTACCCACTCTGCATCGCTGAGCTCAGCTTCCTGTATAATTCTTAGAGATGAAATCTCCACTTCGGTAGGAACTACAACCTATGTACCATAAACTAGCATATAGGGAGTCGCCCCTGTTGATGTGCGGATGCTGGTGCGATATCCAAATAAAGCAAATGATAACTTTTCATACCACTGCTTGTGCCTTTCTATCATCTTCCTTAGTATCTTCTTAATGTTTTTGTTAGCGGCTTCTACGGCTCCATTCATCTAAGGTTTGTATGCTGTGGAATTCTTGTGTTTGATCTTGAAAGTTTCATACATAGCTTTCATCAAGTCACTGTTGAGATTAGAGTATTATCGGTGATGATTGACTCTGGAACTCCGAACCGACAAACAATGCGGTCGCGGACAAAGCCGGCCACGACTTTCTTAGTAACTGCTTTGTAGGAGGTTGATTCGACCCATTTAGTGAAGTAGTCAATGACGACCAAAATGAACCTATGGCTATTGGAAGCGGCAGGCTCGATTGGTCTAATAACGTCCATACCCCAAGCGGCGAACGTCCATGGTGAGCTTGTGGCATTGAGCTCACTTGGAGGAACCTTTATCATATCCCCATGTATCTGGCAGCGGTGGCACTTCCGAACATATTGGATGCAGTCCGTCTCCATAGTCATCCAAAAGTAACCAAATCTGAGTATTTTCTTTGCTAAAACAAAACCGTTCATATGTGAGCCACAAGTCCCTGTATGAATTTCTTCCAGCAGTTTTGATGCTTCTTTTGCGTCAACACACCTTAATAACCCCAAATCGGGAGTCCTCCTATACAGGATTCCTCCACCGTGGAAGAAATTGTTGGACAATCTTCGAAGTGTGCATTTCTGAATGGAATTTGCAAGCTCGGGGTATTCTCCTTTTGCCAAGTACTTATCGATGTCATGAAACCAAGGATTTCTGTCTACTTATTCTTCGATATGGGCATAGTAAGCTAGCTGGTTATGGATCTTTATGGGAATAGAGTCAATGAAATTCTTCTCTGGATACTGGATCATTGAGGACAAAATAGCTAATGCGTCGGCGAACTCATTCTGGATTCTGGGGACATGTCGGAACTCTATATTTGTGAACCTCTTTATTAATTCCTGTACGTGGTGCAGGTATGCCAGTATCTTGGAATTCTTTGTTGCCCATTCTCCTTGTACCTAATGTACCAATAAGTATGAATCACCGATTACTCATGTCAATGGCCATATTGAGCCCCAAGATGCAGGCTTCATACTCGGCCATGTTGTTGGTGCAAGGGAACCTGAGTTTGGCGGATATTGGATAATGCTGACCGGTCTCTGATACTACGACTGATTCAATACCGACTCCCTTAAAGTTTGCTGCTCCATCGAAGAACATCCTCCAACCATCATAGGATTCTGCAATGTCTTCTCCTATAAATGATACCTCTTCATCAGGAAAATATGTTTTCAGGGGTTCGTATCCTCCGTCTATGGAATTCTCAACAAGATGGTCTGCTAGAGCTTGTCCTTTAACTGCCTTCTGAGTCATGTAAACAATGTCGAATTCGCTCAGCAGGATTTGCCACTTGGCTAGCTTGCCAGTGGGCATGGGCTTCTGAAAGATGTACTTTAATGGATCCATCCTTGATATAAGATATGTTGTGTAGGCACATAAGTAATGTCTCAGCTTTTGGGCGACCCAAGTTAGAGCACAATAGGTACGCTCTAATAGAGAATGCCAGGCCTCATATGGAGTGAACTTCTTGCTGAGGTAATAAATAGCTTATTCCTTCCTTCCTGTTTCATCGTGCTTCCCCAAAATGTAGCCAAAAGCTCCATCTAACATGGCAAGATAGAATAGCAAAGGTCTGTCTGGCTCGGGCGGTACTAGGACTGGCGTGTTGACAAATATTCCTTGATTCTGTCGAAAGCTTATTCACAATCATTGGTCCACTCGGTCGCAGCGTCCTTCCTTAACATCTTAAATAATGGCTCACAGATGACTGTAGACTGTGCTATAAACCGACTGATGTAATTAAGCCTCCCCAAGAAACTCATCACATCTTTCTTGTTCCTTGGTGGTGGTAGCTCTTAAAGGATTTTACTTTTGACGGATCCAATTCTATTCTCGCGGCTTACAATAAATCCCAGTAACTTCCCAGTAGGAACCCCGAATGCACACTTCACAGGGTTTAGTTTTAGATTGTATTTTCGCAATCAATTGAGGAACTTCCCCAAATTCTCCATGTGATCAGCAGCTTTATTTGATTTTATAATGACATCATCCACGTACACCTCGATCTACTTATGAATCATGTCATGGAATATGGTGGTCATGGCCCTCATGTAGGTGGCCCCTGCATTCTTTAGACCAAATTGCATCATCTTGTAACGATACACTCCCCAAGGCGTAATGAACGCCGTTTTCTCAGCATATTCCTCATCCATCCAAATCTGATGATAACCAGCGAAGCAATCCACAAAGGACTACAATTCATGCTTGGCGCAATTATCAATCAGAATGTGTATATTTGGCAAGGGGAAGTCGTCTTTAGGACTGGCTCGGTTGAGATCCTGGTAGTCAACGCAGACTCTGACCTTCCCGTCCTTATTTGGCACAGGTACAATGTTGGCTAACCATGTCGGGTACTCCACTACCCGGAGAACTTTGGCGTTGATCTGCTTGGTAACTTCTTCTTTGATTTTCAAACTCATGTCGGGTTTGAACTTTCTGAGCTTTTGTTTCACTAGTGGACACATTGGATTGGTTGGCAGTTTGTGAGCCACAATAGACGTACTTAGAACAGTCATGTCATCATACGACCATGCAAATACGCCATCATACTCTCTTAGAAACTCTGTGTATTCTTTCTTTTCTGATGGTGTCAAATAAATGCTGATGCGAGTCTTCTTGACGTTTTTTGAATCCCCTAGGTTGATAACTTCGATCTCATCCAGGTTAGACTTAGGTATGTTCTCAAACTCCTCAACTTCTTTGACAATCTCGTCAGGTATGTCGTCTTCATCTGAATCAATGTGCGTTTGCTGCATTGTCTCGTTGCATTTTACATTCATTGGTTCATCAAGACAAGTAATAGTAATGCTGTATAAATAAAGCAATGAGAGAAAAAAATAGCAATAAATATCAGATTCGTAAGAGAAATTTAGAAGATGCTTTGATAGATTGAATAATTGTTTTGAACATTGAAGATCTTTATTGCAGAAATTGAAAAATGCAGGAAAAGGAAAATCATTTAGTAAATAAAACAGTAAATAATGCTTGTTTTAGGCTTGCTACCCCGAGGTTCGTCGGGCTTTGGTTGTCTTGATAGACCAGTTCTTGAAATATGTTTCCTTGATTACAGTCTGTATGGAAGGGCCTTCCTCCCCATCCCCCTTCCCCTCGAGAACAACACATCAATCCATATCTTCATCCTCTAGGAACAAACTCCTCATTGATGCAAGTGCTTCTTCCTCGTCTGAACCGTAAATAGTGTTAGCTTTCTTGAAAGTCTGTTCAAGATGAGGTATCAGCTACTCCAAAGGGTAATAGGGACTGCGCCAAGGTGGCGACCAGTCGTTGAATTCCTGCCAAGTGTACTCATACCCTAGACCGAAAGTGGTGCCATATTCCTTGAGCTTTATGGGGTTCGTGATCCCTTGGAGGTTCTTACCGAGCCCTTTGCCTGGCTCATATCCTCTCCAGTTCAGGATGCTCTCAATATTGTTGTCCCACCACTTTTACTTGTCGATAGCATTGACCCGTTCAATGTGGTGGTAAGTTCCTCCGCCTATCTTCCTTTTTCCGTCAATCACCGGAATAGTTTGACGACTATAAATGGGGTTGCTACCGTCACCATGAATAATCACCTCTTAGTGGTTCCAGTCGAATTTTACCGCCTGATGTAGCATTGATGCTACAGCCCCAGCAACATAAATCCAGGGTCGTCCCAACAACAGGTTGTAGGATGCTGGCACATCTATCACCTAGAAATCCACTTCAAACCAAGTCGGTCCCATCTGCAGACATAGGTTGATCTCCCCCATGGTAGAACTCTGAGAATTGTCAAAGGCTTTCACATTGATCACCCCATCCCTTATTTCATGTAGCCCTTTACCCAATTTCTTGAGTGTTATCAATGGACAAATGTTAAGACTGGAACCTCCATCGATCAAGATTCTTGTGATGAAATGATCTTCGCATTGCACTGTGAAAAGTGATTTTATGCCCCAACCTTCAGGTGGTAGCTCGTCCTCATGAAAAGTGATTTTATGACTCTCCAGTACCTGGCCTACCATATTGGCCATTTCCCCACTAGTGATGTTGTTTGGCACATATGCTTCACTCAACACTTTCAGCAAAGCATTTCTGTGTGTTTCGGAATTCTGCAGCAGAGAGAGGATAGATATCTGTATCGGGACCTATTTCGATAAGGGGAGGCCGGTTGGTAGCCTGCTTGCTTGATTCAACCAGATGCACAGGGGTGTAGATCCTACCAGTTCTCATCATAGCCTGTGCTGCGACAGCTTCCTCAGACCTGACCTTGCCTTTCCTTATTGCCTCGGTTGTGTAGTACCAAGGGATAGCGTTTGAATAGAAGGGTGGAGTGGTTGACATTACTATCAAAATTGGTGTAGCCATCTTTACCTCAAACAGAATGTGTGTTCGGGGTGGCAAGACTGTGACCTCGAATGATGTTGGTGCATTTGCTGGAGATACAAACTCAACTTTAATTGGCACTGGTGACTTTGCAGGTGGCGCTGCTTCAAACTCAAATGGTATAGACATATTCACCTCGCCTCAGATGGCTGAATCTAGACTATGATCGGTTTTAGAGTGACTGCGGGTTTCTTTTGGTCATCGCCTTCTGCAATCAACCCGATTGACCCCTCGGTATCCCAATCTTCTATTTCAATTATATGGATACCTCTACCATTATGGTCTGGAAAAAGATTGTCGCGGACGTTTGGAGAGGTGGTATTTTGCCACAATAATCTTGTTGTCAATGAGAGCCTGTATTTTATCCTTCAGAGAGCGGCATTCTTCGATGGTGTGTCCCTTCATGCCGGAATTGTATGCACAGGATTTTTTTGGGTTAACCCATTGAGAAGGGTTCTCAGGAGTGGCATCAGGGATTTGTGTGACATAACCAGCGGCTTTGAGCTTCTCATACATTTGATCAATGGGCTCGGCTATGGCGGTGTATTGCTTTGGAGGGCGGCGATCAAAATTGGGACGAGGTCTAAGAAAGTTTTGGCGTGCAGGGGGTGATTGGTAATGGGATGGCTGGGAATTATAAGTGTGGTAGACATGAGCGGGTTGTGAATATTTGGGTGAAGTCGGTTGATATGTGGGTGGTGGATCTTGGTAGGAAGATGGTGGAGTTTGGTAATTTGGTGAGGGTTCTTGGTAATTTGGGGTTGGACGATATGTGAGTGGAGGTGTCTGATAGGTTTGGTATTTGAGTGGGGACTTGGTTCTTTATGAAACCATTACGGCTCCCATGTCTCTCTTCTTAGACACACCACCGGACTGTAGAGCCTTGTTAGTGGCTTGGAAGGCTTCAAAATTTGTAACCATACCTCTTTTAATACCTTCTTCAATCCGCTCACCCAATTTGATGATGTCAGAGAACTTGTGGCCTTCAACCATCATTAACCGTTCATAATATTGCGGGTCCTGAGCCTAAACAAAGAACTTGTTCATCTGTCCTTCCTCTAGAGCAGGTCTGACTTTAGCGGCTTCGGACCTCCAGTGAGTAGCATAGTCACGAAAGGTTATTGTGGATTTTTTTTTCAAATTTTGAATGTAGAACACATCCGGTGCGTTCTCTGTGTTGAATCTAAACTTGTCCATAAAATCAGATGCCATGCTTACCCAGTTTGACCATTTATTGGGGTTTTGACTGATGTACCAAGACAATGCATCTCCCTTCAAACTCCTCATGAACAGCTTCATGCAGATTCTTTCATCCTTTCCCACGACAACCAATTTGTCGCAATAGGTCCTCAGATGGACTCTCGGATCACCGTTACCATCAAACATTTCGAACTTTGAAGGTTTGTACCCCTCGGGCAGTTCGACATCAGGTTGGATACAAAGG
>ML320303.1:0-87267 GCA_005239505.1 Nicotiana paniculata
TTTATTATGTATCTACTTGAGAGAGAGTGAATATTTAGGTAGTTGTTTGAACAACACCACTCCATAGTATAGACGAAAGTCATAACCGAGGGTTTAGAGGTTTGATTAGAGATAACAATACCTCGGGTGCAATCTAAAGTGAAATGTAATGCAATCTAGCTAGCGTAACTTGAGAGAGTGCGTCTAGTAAATTATCATAATTACTTGAGAGAGATTTATGGTAGATANAATTCCCTATGGGATCGACTCTGGGTATAATACCCCGGATTATATTTGCAACGCCCGCTTAGTCTTTTATTAGACATAGTTGAGCGTGATCAAATTTTGGCGCCGTTGCCGGGGAACAAACCCGGGTCACCCGCGTGACAGGCGGGAATACTGACCACTATACTACAACACCAAGTGGTCTCCCAGCACTAGGAGCTAAGTTTCTGAACTGGTCTGTACCCATGGGTTGATTTTTATAAAGGTTGTGGCCCCTCTTTTCTTCATAGATGAGATGCACAACTCTAATAGTAGCTTCTTTGGAATCGCGTGCGGCTTTTTCTCTTAGTTGGGCTACCTCTCTTGCAGCCAAATCCACATTATCATCTTCTCCAGCCATAATTGTTTTCGTTGAGGATTGTCCAACCTTCTCGATATTCTAAGGGAGATCTCTTTCCTTCCTCATCTATCGCAGTTATTTTTCAATTTCTGGGCCGTATGGTAAAAATTCTTTCCCAAAATATCGGGTCATGCACCACTCTTACCTGTAACCTGCGCACAGTCAAAGAACACCAACTGTAAAAAGGAAAAAATAAAATTAAAATAAAAAGAAAAAATTCCTGAATTTGCACTAAAGAATATTTCAAAAAATATTGATTGCCAATCCTCGTCAAAGGCGCCAAAATTTGACGATCTTAAACACACACCTAAATATGCTCGCTAGTCAAAGATAGTATAGTATATTATCGTATCCACACGAATTGGATTTAAACAGTATTTTCATAGTTTGTAGCTAGATTGCTATCCAAGAGGATAAACAGTAGAGAATGATGTGAATTAAAACTAAAATTAACTTAGAATTTAGATCTGATTGACTTATGACAATCAAACAAAAGTAGCAAGGAAGATACCAGTTGGAGAAAATAGGGGTTGATTGGATAGGTGCAAGATAATTTTCTGGGATTTAATCTAGTTAATTCACTCCTAATGTTTAAGTGAGTCTCTCCAATTCACTCAATTATTATTTCAAACATTTAGTAGAAACTCCTCGCTCGATTAAGTCTCAACCTCACACTATGAACCAATTTACGCTCGGGGAAGATATGCAAGAATTTGTAATGGATTGGTCTTTAGGAGAACCTCTTTCGATTCTCCTAACTAGGTTTAATCAACAACTCAACTAGCCTCTTTCGATTACTAAGGAGAACAACTCCACCAACAAGATAATGAAAAAAAAACACAATTTATGCCTCTATCGATTACATGAACATGTGAATATAGATGCAACAATTAAAACATCCAAAATGATTCAATAAATAAAACTAGAGTTAATATCCAGAAACAAATATCAACATACCAAATCCATCAATCCCTAAAGAGAACTACTCCATAGATATGGAATAATTAATCACAAATATAAATAAAAACATAAAACGATCCAAACTCTTGTCTTGAGTGAGGATTGAATGATGAATTCCTTGTGCTTTCGCTTCTCCAACTCCTCCTTAGCCTCCTTAGGTCGTAGATGTGTCAAAAGTCCTAAAAATAATGTTTTTCCATGTATTTATACCAAGTGGGGTGGGCCCAGATGAAAACACCTTATCCTGCATGAATAGGACATATACTCTGTAAAAATTGCACAAGCGCGTCACATGGGGCGATGCGCAATCCGGGGCATTAATGGGGAAATTCAGAGAGTTATTTCTGACAATCATCAGAAATTTGCACTAGCGCATCACACAGTGAGTCGCATTACTGTAAATGTATCAGAGTACATATTTTGCTTCGATTTTGACATCCATACTTGGTCCTCGGCCCTCGAACACGGTCCTGGCTTAATTCCTTGAGATTTTACTTAGACTTCAAAGCTACATATCACTCGAATTACCTCCATAACATCTACATCACTCGAAATCACTCCTACAAGGCATAAAACACACATTAAATAAAAAATACTAGTGATTAAAGCTCAAACTCAATTAAAGTGCTGTAAATTAGAGTTCAATAAGCGGCTAAAACATGAGATTATAGCCTACCATCACCTACAAGCTTTCTCTACCACCTTGTCTAGATGCAGTTCATCCAGTGTTCCATGTTTCTATGATCCGGAAGTATCACGGTGATCCATCTCATGTGTTGGATTTCAGCTCAGTTCAGATGGACATGGATTTGTCTTATGTTGAGGAATCGGTGGCCATTTTGGACAGGCAGGTTTGAAAGTTGAGGTCAAAGAGTATTCCTTCAGTAAAGGTTCAGTGGAAGGGTCAGCCAGTCTACGAGGCGACTTGGGAGACCGAGCATGATAAGAGTAGTCGTTATCCTCATCTGCTCACCACTTTAGGTATGCTTCTATACTCGTTCGAGGATGAATGTTTGTTTTAAGAGGGGGAGGATGTAATGACCCGGCCGGTTGTTTTGAGTATTTTACCCCCGATACCCTAATTTATGCTTCCTCTATGTTATATTGTGGTTACGTGACTCCCCGGGGTGTTTGTTTTTTGTTTCGGGTGAGTTTTGGAGTGAAATGGGTCACATAGCCCCTAAGTTGAAAGTTTAATTCATAGGAGTTAACCGTAGATGGACTTGTGTGAAGATAACTCCGTAATCAAGTTTTGACGGTTCCAATAGATTTGTATGATGATTTTGTTCTTAGGAGCGTGTCCGAATGTTGATTTGGAGGTCTGTAGGTCGTTTCGGCGTTACTTGGCGAAAGTTGGAAAGTTGGAGAAATTTCGGAAATTTGATTGGGAGTGGATTTTGTTGATATCGGGTTCGGATCCCAGTTTTGAAAGTTGGAATAGGTCTAATGTTAATTAAAACTTGTGTGCAAAATTTGGTGTCAATCGGAGTTATTTTGGTATGAATCGGCGTTGGTTCCGGAATTTGGAAGTTCATAGTTATAGGCTTGAATTTGGGTTGCAATTCGTAGAATTTATGTGGTTTGATGTGATTTTTAGCCTCAAGTAGGTCCGTTATGTATTTTAGAATTATTTGGTATATTCGCACGGGTCCTGGGGGCCCCAAGCATGAATCGAATGGAAATTAGATCATTTTTGGACTTAATGATTTGATGAAGTGTTGGCTGGTTCTGGTGTCTTCGCACCTGCGGAGGGATTGGCTGCAGGTGCGGGATCACAAATGATGGCCACTGGTTGCAGAAGCGGATATTCTCTAGCCCAGCCAGGATCACAAATGCGATCATTTGTCCACAGAAGCGGACATGTGGATGTAGAGGCTTCCTTCGTAGCAGCGAAACTTGGGGAAATGGCCATGGGCCTGACCACAGATACGGTCGTTTCACCGCAGAAGCGGGATCGCAGATGCGAGCTATTATCCGCAGAAGTGGAACCCCTGGATTTAAGTTTGAACCGCACATGCGATGTTTTTTCCGCAGGTGCGACATTGTATATGCGATAAAGGGTCCGCAGATGCGGTTTAATTGGGCAGAAAAGGGGATATTTGAGGGTTTTTGTTCATTTTTCAATTTGGGATTTTGGGAGCTCGGCTTGAGGAAAAATTTCAAGAGTTTTTCAAAGGAATTATTGGGGTGAGGATTCTTGAATTGTTTTTGATTAATTCCCATGAATCCAATGTTAATTACATCTTCTAATTAGTGTTTTGGAGTTTGAAATTGGGGGAAAAGTATAGAAGTTCTTAGACTAAGTTTTTGAGTTTTGAAAAGCAAAATGAGGTCGGATTTGGATAATTCTTGTATGGTTGGACTCGACATCAAATGGGTATACGGATTTTATAATTTTGGTTAAGTTACGAGACGCGGGTCTGGGTTGACTTGTGGTGCAATTTTTCAATTCTTTGCTAAGATCGTAATTTTATTATTTAAATTAGTTTTGATATAGTTATATTTATAGTATGATATTGTTTTGGCTAGATTCGAATCGTTCGGAGTTGGAAAATCGAGGGAAAGTCCTTCTAGTTGATTGATTTAGCGTGGTTTGAGATAAGTGACTTGTCTAACCTTGTGTGGAGAAAATTCACCTTAGGATTTGGTATTTTTGTGATTATTGTGAAATGTGAAAGCCGTGTGGGCGAGGTGCGAGTGCCTACACGGGTTAAATATGAAATTTTCGAAATTTTGCTATGTAATTTCCTTCCATTCTGTAATTGAGTTACTTTAATATGTTATAGACATCATGTTTAGTCTAATTTCAAATGTCTACTTGTTATATATCCTATTTGCAAATTGCCCCACATGTTTAGTTCAATTACTTGTTTTCTTTTATTCCATATTCATTGTTTAATTGTTGAACCCTTACTTGAAATTGCTATTCTTGGAGTATTTTGTTGTTGAGTTTGGTATTGAGTTGCAAAGACTGTGGTTTCAATGGAGGCAAAGTGTAAGTTATGAAATATCATTTTATTGATTTGTTATGTTGTGGCATTCGTGTTATTGTTAAGAGGATGTTTTGGTTGTTTGCACGAGGTTTCTGTCGTGTTGTTGTTGCTATTTGCATGAGATTTCTGTTGTGGCGTTGTTCATATTGATGCACATACGGTGGTATAAGGTCTAGGTGTTGAAACGCATGCGGTGAGATAAAGTGGACTTGATACGTGTGACTAGTAGGGGAACTACTAGAAGCCATGCATTGTGATAAGTAGGCTAAAATGTGATTTGATAAGGTGGGTCCCCTATTGATTTTCTCTATTTGTTGTGTTTGTTTGGTTGTTGTTTCCTTAACAAGAAAAATCCATGTTTTTGTTTCGTGTTGTATTAACTGCCTTGATTCCGTGTTTGTTAACTTTTCGTAAATTTTTTTGTTGTTTCACTTCCTTGTCATTATCATTATATCATTATATCTTCTATTTTATTTCTTAATATCTCCAGTAGGGCCTTTACGTGACCTCGTCACTACCCTACCGAGGTTAGTCTTGGCACATACTGGGTACTGTTGTGGTGTACTCATACTACATTTCTGCACATGTTTTGTGCAGATCTAGGTACATTTTATCAGTTGTGGTATTAGCGAGCTGAGTTGCTTTGTTTGGAGACTTCAACGTACTCTAAGCTTTTATTACATCATAGGCCTCGGAGCCCCCTTCTACCCTGTTCTTCCTTGTTTCATTACATTTTTATAGACAATCGTGTATAGGATTGTTCGGTATTGTATCTAGAGCTTGTGACTTATATCTCACCAGGTTTTGGGAATTGTACGTATTGGGTTTACAGTTTTATTTACGATATTGTTGGAGTTTTGAAATTCTAAGCTTTTATTTTCTATTTCCGCATGTTGATTATGCTTACCTAGTATTAGAGACTAGGTATCGTAAACGACATCCTACGGGGGGAATTCAGATCGTCACAGCTTTAGAAGCTGCTCTCAGTAAATTATTTATTGTTTCAGCTTAAGAGTTAGTCTTAAATGATTTTCTCTAGTGTGCTAAAGCTTAAACAACACTTTCTCAATTATTAATTTAATATCTCTTCATTATCACTAAAATATACACCCGTATCCCAAGTATTAGTCTTTTAGCAAACTAAAATTTCTTCAAATAATATTTATTGTTTTTAAAAATTAAGAGGTCATTGATTGTGTTTTTTTCATATCTATCATTATTGGTCTATTTAGTGAATACTAGATTTAATTAATTATAATGTTCAAATGGAAAATAAAGGTGACATAAACAAATACTCATATGATTAGAACTATTAATATCTATTAAATTAAAAGGATGTGTAAAAACCTTAAAAGATATAAAATATGAATAAAAATAGCAAATATATCAAATTATCATTTTAAGCTTCGTGTTCAGATACGTAGTTCCTAAGGGGTCGTTTGGTATACGGACTAAATTATACAGGATTATAACCCCATGACCAAGTTATACCATATGGGAGGTGGGATAATATAGTCCTAAGTTTGATGGGATAAAGCGGGATAAAATAGGAGATCATGGATTAAGTCTGGGATTAAATTTAGACCGTGCTTGGTTGGAGGCATAAATTTATTCCATGATAAATTTATACCTCCAACCAAACACAGTATAAATTTAATCTTACATCTTATCTCACCTTATCCCTCGTACCAAACGACCCCTAAATACATATCCAATAAGGAAGTTGGACTTTTCATTACCCCCTTCCTATTTTTTGAGGAAGTTGCAGCCGATTCCATTGATAGTGGCGGAGTTAGAATTTCCATTAAGGGGGTCAACATATAAAGAAGTAATTCATGAATAAGTCAAAGGGAAGTCAATATATGGTATATGATAGAATTCGAGGGTCCACCAAATTATATTGAGAACCAGGTTCTCTATCAGTTTCCACACATTACACACACACACAGCAGAATGTAAATAACACTGAGAGTTTTTACATAGAAATTTCTGGCTCAACTGGATCAAAAACCACAACCTACCCTTGTAGGATTTCAACTTCACTGTTGAGCAAAATGTTTAGATTATAACCTATTTTAACCTAAGAATTAACTCCTTAATCCCTCACTAACTTTTAACACACCTATTACAAGCCACCTTGTAATACCTCTATTACAAAGACTTTACAACTTGACTAACTCTAGCCAAGATACAAACACGAGGGTATATGATTTACAAGAGTTTCTATGCGTTGCTTCTAAGTAAGCTAAGTAGGAGTAAAAGTAAGCACAAACAAAGTTACAACTCAACTAAGGACATACAATCACTTGATATGGGGAACTGCTCCGTAGCAGTGTTGTTCTTTGTTCTTGATGCACTTGAGAATTGTTGACTGGAAGTTCAATCACTGTTGAAGTTCTTGAGTAAATTCTCTAAGTGTTCAAGTGATGTTTTGTCATTGGTTTAATTTTAATATAATATTGATGACATCGCTTGAATGATGTAAGCAACTTTGGTACAAGGTCCGTCCCAATAGAGGTGACTGATGCACTCTGTTATACTATTGCATGTGTAGGCAGTCACTTTCCAACTGTGAAGAGTTGACTTGGTACAATCACCGGCGAAACTGAAGTCCATATGTTTCCCTTGTTGATTCTTTAAGTTCTGAGGTACTGACGAACATCTCTAGCTTAAGCCTGGTATTTCCATGCGCTTGAGAATGTGAATCAGGTTCCTTATCTGGTTCTTGACAATAAGTTTGTTATATCATCAAAACATAACACAAAGGTACTTATAACCTATCAATTTCCCCCTTTTTGATTATGACAAACTTATGCTTGAAAATCCTATGAAGAACCATAAAGAACCAGATAGTGAACCAGGAAGGCTATTGAGTTCCCCCTGAATTTGTTTCCCCCTTAATCAGTGCACATCTTTATTCAATTATGGATAAATCTTCCACCTTTTTGGCATCATAAGAAGAATAAAACTAAGTAAAAAGCAAAAAGAAGTCCAGCAGGGTTAACTCATGCCACTTGTGTGCACAAAAATATGATAGAAAATAGAGACAAAAGAACAATTTCATACACGGTAAAAGGGGAAAGATTCCATAAAACCAACTTGAATTTTACAAACGGGAGCATATTCAATGTTACGATCCACAATTCAAAAAAATAAAAACAAGTACCAACAACAAAAAATATCATCAGAAACATTCATAAGAGATAGGTACTGGAAACTGGACACTGAAGGGGACACTGCTTAGGGGGCACTGGATGAAGAGGTCTTCGAGGAGGGGTCAAGGTTTTTGAGGACAAGATCCATGCGAGCATTCGCGGACATTTTCTCATTGAGAAGCCTTTTTCAGGTCCTCAAGTTATTTTCTGAGCTCATCATTCTCTTTCGTCAGGGGGGGGGCAACCTCTGAGCTGTGAGAACTACTGGAACCAAGTACCTCTTGTAGCTGACTAAGGTGACTCTCAAAAATCTCGTTCCTTGCCTTCAACTTCCGGATCTCCTCTTTGGCACTATTCTGAACATTTATCAGTTGAGAGATAGTATAGGTGCTTCCAACTCCTCCGACCTTGTCAATACACTCACACTCCTCAAGAGTGGTCTTGGAGAAAGTTTGCTTCTTAGTGCCCACTTTGGCCTGTCCCAAAGGTACTTTGAAAAACTTGAAGACCTTTGTGAGAAGAAACCCATATGGTTGCCATCCTTAAAGTCTGCCACCTTTTATATATGCTCAATCATCATCCCAGGCAGATTGATGGTGGTAAAACCATCCAAGGGTTCCATAAGGACCAGGTCAGATTTGGACGTAATAGATCCCCTCTCAGTGCTTGGAAGAGGCACTTTGTTTACCATCTCAAAAAGAAACTGATATACTGGAAGGAGTGCCTTCTTATGCACTCGTTCCCCCTATTGGATTGCCTTGTCCTTGATAATGGAATTTCTGAAATTGGACGAGCAGCACCCTGAACAGATGACAACCCTTCAGCAGGAACAACCAGAATTGATCCCAACACGCAGATTCCATCATTATGTCCACCCCATTTACCAACACACAGATGTGATCAGCTTCAACTTTAAAGAAATCGGCATAGAAACTCCGCACTTCCTCCTCATACACTTTTGGAACATCATTTGTTCATTGGAGGAACCGGGTTCCTCATACACTTTGGAAAAGAGACTCACCAACTTTTTCTTTCTTGGAGGAACTGGGTTCCTCATCATCATCCACTTTTCCCTTCATTGACTTGTGAATAAGCTTTAGTTTCTCCACTGACTTTTCATCCACATGTTCACCAGAATCTTCCACTTATTCATTATTAGACTTTCCACCACTCTCTTTCACTGTCTTATCACCATATTTCTCCACAAACTTTTCACTAGAGACAGCATCCACACACTTGGTTGGACTCTCAACACTTGTAGAAGTGTTCCTTTTGGATTGGGAGAGAGAGTGATTCTGCCTCGAGGGCTTGTGAGTCAAGGAACTAGGTTCCTCTTCTGCTTCCTCATCCACATTAACAACAGGAATGACCTTTTCATGTACAGTTTTCCCATCATTTACCAATTTTCTCCTTCTTTGACTCCTTTGACTTTTCTTGAGAGCAGACTCTAGAGCCTCCTTTTTCTGCAACCGCGTAGTGGGTCTCTTAGGGGTAGGCTCTGGATTTGCAACTGGCTTACTCATAGCCCTGATAAAACTAGCAATCACCATATCATCTAAATCTTCTTCACTATCAGACTGCATCTCAGGCACCACCATAGACAGGGGTTCAGCATAGAAATGGGGAGAAGGAGTTGGCTCAATACTGAATCGGGGAGATGACCCCTGACCTGGATCCTCCGTGGAGGGATCGGGTCCATCATTAGGGACCTATTAATATCATCATGTGTCGATGTTTCAACTGGCACAATCTCTCTCCCGTCTATTACGGCCTGAGGCTCAGACCCTTCTACACCTTCCTCAACAAAAACCCCTTCAGCAACGATGGAGAGCATGTTTTATATTGCCTCATTTTCTTGTGGTTCAATGGAAATCTCAACAGAAGGAGGAGTGTTACCTGTAGAATCAAGACCTGTCATGGTTATGTTAGCATTGTCAGAACCAGCCTCTTGGTTTGCACTTGAGTTCTCTTCCATAGCGATATTTGATGGTTCTTGATTTCCCTCTTCAACCAAGTTACCATGTTCACCCTGTTTTTCCGGCAAGACTGGAGGAGAGCTGGTAGACATAAACTTTTTCGGAGTCGAGGTTTTGCGACTCTTATGAGAACCAGAACCTAAATGGGTAGGTGAGGACACTGGCTCTAGGGGAGACTCTGATCTACGGTTTGGAATGGTGGTTATGTTGGGTGAGAAGTCCACCATTGGAGTTGCAACTGGTGTGGACTCGATGGGGGTATTTTTGAGAACATCGAAATTTTCTTGATTCTCAGACAAGGTGAAGTTTACTGGAAAGATTAGTGGTTTGAGAAGAGAGAAGGGGGAGTGAAAATTTTAAAATTTGAAGTGAGGAGTTGTGACATTGATAGATGTATTTATGAGAGATGAGGAACCGGTTAAGAAAAGGCGGTAGTTTTATTTTGGGTAGTCGGGTCGTTCAGTAGCAGGTGAGACGTTTTGGTTGAAAAGACGCAAGTGAAAAAACTGACACACTGATGACGTGGCATTGTTTTTATCCATTCTAAATTGTGTATGAGACAACAAAGAAGATACTAACTTGTGTCAGGAGAACCAGGTTTCCTGACAGGTCTTGCAAGTGTAAGATTAACCCCTTTTACCAGCATGCACTGCATCAGCTGCTCTATAATCATCATGCGTGTCTACCTGTAACGGTATAAATGAGTTAGACTTTTCTAGAAAACAATTTTAGCCAATTTTACATGTACATTTCTTTCATATCCAATCATTGGGGGACCAGGTCCTTAGTTGGGTTTTAACAACCCCAGTGCAAGGCGATTTCTTTCAAAATATTCTCTACTCAGAGCTTTAGTGAAGATGTCTGCAATCTTATTTTCAGTGCTACTAAACTTCAAACATATGAGCCATTTTTCAACATTGTCTCAGAGGAAGTGATGACGTACATCAATATGCGTGGTCCTCTTATGTTGGACTAGATTTTTGGCCAAATTGAGTGCACTTGTATGTCATACAAGAGAGGTACACAATCTAAGTACACTCCAAAATCTTCGAACTGCTGCTTGATCCACGGCAATTGAGTACAAAAAGAATTAGTTGCTACATATTCTGCTTCAGCAGTTGAGAGTGACACTGAGTTTTGCTTCCTTGTACCCCATGAGATGAGACAAGAACCCAGAAAATGTGCCATTCTAGACGCACTTTCTCTGTCCACCAGACATCCTGCATAATCAGCATCATCATACCCAACAAGATCAAAGTTTTCACCTGAGGGATAGTAGAGAACCAAGTCCTACGTCCTTTTGAGATATCTCAATATTCTCTTGGCATACTTCAGATGATATTCCTTGGGATTAGATTGAAACCTTGCACAAAGACCTATGTTGAACACAATGTCTGGTCTGCTTGCAGTGAGATACAAGAGTGACCCTATGATCCCTCTATACATTTTTTGATTACAGGGGTACCAGGTTCATCCATGTCTAGACGAGTAGATGTGCCAATACGAGTGTCAATAACCTTTGATGCTTCCATGTCAAAGCTTTTCAGTAACTCCTTGATGTACTTCTGCTGACTTATCAATGTTAACATTTGAGATTGCTTCATTTGAAGTCCCAAGAAAAAATTTAATTCTCCCATCATACTCATCTCGAACTCACTCTCCGTGATTTTTGCAAACTCTTCACAGAGAGAGTCAGTTGTGGCTCCAAAAATAATATCATCAACATATACTTGAACTATGAGCAGGTTCTTCCCTCGTTTCTTCAGAAAAGAAGTGTTTTCAATTTTTCCTCTTGTAAAACCATTTTCTTGAAGGAACTTTGATAACCTTTCATACCAAGCCCGGAGATCCTGCTTTAGCCCATACAATGCTTTGTCCAGTTTGAACACATGCTCAGGATACTCGTGACACTCAAAACTAGGAGGGTGCTTGACATAAACTTCTTATTTTAGGAAGCCATTTCGAAATGTACTTTTGACATCCATTTGGAACAGTCTGAATTCCATATGAGATGCAAAGGCAATAAGAATTCTGATAACTTCCATTCGAGCAACTGGAGCAAATGTTTCATCATAATCAATTCCTTCTTCCTTGTTGTAGCCTTGAACCACAAGCCTTGCCTTGTTTCTTGTTGTATTTCCAAACTCATCAAGTTTGTTCCTGAATACCCACCTAGTCCCTATGATAGTTCGATCTGCAGGTCGAGGAACCAGGTTTCATACCTTGTTTCTTTCAAATTGATACATCTCCTCTTGCATGGTTGCGATCCACTCTGCATCTTCAGTGCTTCTTTGATATTTTTGGGCTCTATTTGGGAAAGAAAGGCTAAAAAGGCAAGTGAATTTCTGGCTTTTGATCTGGTTTGAACTCCTGAGTTAAGAGGGGTGATTATGTTATCAAGAAGATGTGAGATTTTGTGCTTCCAATTTGGTACCTGAATCTCATTGGTAGAGGAACCAGGTATATCTGACTGAGGTTCTTGGCCGCTTACTACTTCAGCAAGTAGAGTACCTTAGACTGCATCAACAACTCTATTTCCAGCTTCAGTTGTGATCGTGGAACCAGGTTCCTCTTCAATGGATGGATATGTAGTTGCATCATCTTCACTGGATTCCTTGACATGGTTTATCATGTCTGCCTTTCCATTTGCCATGTCAATAATTTCACCTGGAACCGATAAAGGTTCTCCATTTTGATCAGCATGCCCATCCTTCTCACAAGAGAGGTGAGATTCATCAAATATCACATGTACACTCTCCTCAACACATTGAGTTCTTTTGGTGTATACTTTGTAAGATTTTCTTTGGGAAGAGTATCCCAGGAAGATTCCTTCATCACTTTTGGCATCAAATTTTTCAAGCGGTTCCTTGCCATTGTTTAGAACATAACATTTGCATCCAAATGTCCTCAGATGAGTCAGTTTGGACTTTCTTTCATTCAGCAACTCATACGATGTTTTATTTAGAAGGGACCCGATCATGCACATGTTTATCAAATAGCATGCAGTGTTGACTGCTTCTGCCTAGAAATTCGCGATCCCACTGTCAATTAGCATTTTCCTCACCATGTATTCAAGAGTCTTGTTCTTCCTTTCCACAACACCATTTTGTTGTGGTGTTCTTGGAGCTGAGAAGTTATCAGTAATGCCATTTTCAACACAGAATTTGTCAAATCTAGCATTATTAAACTCTGTCCCATGGTCTGATCTGATACTAGCCACATTTTGCTCCCATCTTTACTTGGATCTTCTTGACAAAGGCAACAAATACTTGAAAAGTCTCATCCTTGGTTCTGAGGAACAGGGTCCAAGTGAATCTGGAGTAGTCATCCACTATTACAAAGATATATATTTTCCTCATCTGCTTGGCACCCTCATAGGTCCACATAGACCCATATGATGAAGATCAAGTGGCCTTGAGGTGTTGACTTCCTTTTTGTGCTTGAATGAATATCTGACATGCTTTCCTTTTGCACAGGCATCGTACACTTTGTTTTCCTTGAAGCTTGACTTGGGCAGACCACAAACCATGTCCTTCTGAACTAGTTTGTTCAGTAATGAAAAGCTTGCATGCCCCAGACTTATGTACCATAATTCAGAATCATCATCAATAGCTCTTAAACAGCTTAGATCACCACTTTGCAGGGACTCAAAATCAGCAACGTAAATGTTCTTGTATCTCTTGGCCACTAGAACCACCTCACCAGTCACAAGATTTGTGACTGTGCATATCTTTGACAAGAATTCCACCTTGTTTCCCTTATCACATATCTGAGAGACACTAAGCAGACTATACTTCAAGCCATTTACATGGTACACGTTCTCAATTGAGTTAGTTAGTGACTTCCCAATCCTTCCAACTCTCACAATGTATCCCTTTTTGGCATTTCCAAATGATGCACTCCCTCCTTGCAGGTCCTTCATTGAAAGGAAATCGATTGTGTGTCCAGTCATGTGCTTTGAGCAGCCATTATCCATGTACCATTGTTGGTTTCTCCCCTTCACTGCTCCCTACACAAGGAAATCAAGGGTTAGATTTAGGAACCCAAACAAGTTTGGGTCCCTTGTAGTGAGGAAAAGGATGAATGAGTGTTCTTTTAGTCCAGGTAGGCATCATGCGTTTTCTATGTGAGGGACAAAGTTCTCTAGCAGTAGTTACTTTCTTAGCAAAAACTTTATTTTTCTGTTGAGACTGAACCCTGGCTTTGCAGTTTTCCTTGAGGTGCCCATTATTATCACAGTGAGTACAAAGCCAATTATCGGGTACAGTTACATACTTGCTATGAGGGTTGTAGGGAATCTTCTCCCTTTGGAACTCAATTCTCTGCTTGTTCCCCTCATTATTAATGTACATGGCAGTAATAGCATCAGAGGACTAGGTTTACTTGAGTGATTTTTCAAGATCACTTTTCACTCCTCCTAGTTCTTCCTAAAGTTGTTTGTTTTTCTCAAGCTCGGCACACAGACTGGACTTCACTGAATTTAAACCACTTTCAAGCTTAATGTGTGCCTCACTTGCAACTTCCTTTTCGTTTTGATAATTTCCAGGCCTACTCTCCATTTTAAGTTCCTCAATTGTCTCCTTCAAGTCTACTACCACCACTAATAGGTCATCTCTCTCATGCTCAATGTTAGCAACTCTCTCAGTTAAGACTTCTTTTTCTGTATTTACACACTCAATGGTTTCTTTTAATTCTACCACAAAAACCATTAGATCATCCCTTTCATGTTCTATATTTGCAATTTTTTCATCTAAGGCATCCTTCTCTTTCTTCAGATTCTCAATTGTTTCTTTAAATCAACTATAACGACTACTAGGTCATCTCTGGTCTGTTCTGCTTCTCCTAATTCCATAGTTAAAGAATCTTTATCATTTATAAGACTGTGATAAGCATCAATTAACACATTTGTCAAAGACATGAGTTTTTTAGGAGAATAAGATTTCAGATTTCTTTGAACATCCAGAAAGTTTACCTCATCATCGTCGTCATGTACATCATCATCAGATTGAGCCATCAAAGCAAAGATTGAGTCATACTTAGTTGCTTCACTTTCCACTGCCATCATTGAACTATCACCATGATCATTTTCTTATTCAGATTCGCTGGAGGAGTCTCCCCATGCAGCAAGAGCTTGTTTTACAACATTGTCAGTGGCATTTTCTCTTGAAGCGTTTATCAAGAATCGGGTTCTTCTTGGCTGCTTTGTCCGAGTTGTGCTTGAATTGATCTTTCTTTACGAGAGGACATTCCTTGATGAAGTGTCCCGAATTTCCACATTTATGACAGAGGTCATAATTGTTTGGCTTGCTAGAACTGCCCCTTTTTGAAAGCCTCCATTCCTGCGAATCATTTTCTGGAATCTTCTTGT
Source organism: Nicotiana paniculata (assembly GCA_005239505.1). Taxonomy (NCBI): domain Eukaryota; kingdom Viridiplantae; phylum Streptophyta; class Magnoliopsida; order Solanales; family Solanaceae; genus Nicotiana; species Nicotiana paniculata. Next base: position 15,057 of record ML320303.1, read on the forward strand.
CAAGTATCTCTTATCACCATCTTCACCACTTGAGTCATTGCTATCTGTCTTGAGGACCAGGTTCTTCTCTCTTTTGGGATCTCTTCTTTCATTGTCCTTCTTCTTCTTCAGTTCATAAGTTTTCAAGTTTCTGACAAGTTCATCTATGGTCAGTGTCTACAAGTCCTTCGCCTCTGTAATGGTGTTTAGTTTGATTTCCCAAGAACCGGGTAGTACACTAAGGATTTTCCTGACAAGCTTGTTTCCTGGAATAATTTCACCAAGAGAGTGAAGCTCATTAATGACGAAGGTGAAGCGAGTATGCATATCTTGGATGGATTCATCATCTTTCATCCTGAAGAGCTCATATTCAGTTTTTGATCCCGTTGAGCTGGAAATCCTCCCAGATTTATTTTGTTGATTGGCATACCGATATCCTATTATATTCTTCAGGACCAATGCCACAAACAAGAATTTTCTTTGCACGAAAATTCTTTTCTATGGCCTTTCGACCAACGTCATTGAATTCCTTCCTCGTCTTGCGAATGGCTACATCTGGGTCACCAAGATTCTTGGTAGGAACAAAGGGTCCGTCACAGATAACATCCCATAGCTCAGAGTCTTCAGTCATGATGAAGTTGTGCATCCTAGTCTTCCATCACCCATAGTACTGGCCATTGAACCTTGGTGGCATGTAGGTAGACTGACCTTCTTCAAAGTTTGGTGGAGCAGCCATGAGGATCTTTTCTAGGTGTTAGCCTGATAGAAAGAACCGCTCTGATACCAATTGATAGAATTCGAGGGTCCACCAAACTAGAGAACCAGGTTCTCTATCAGTTTCTATAGATTACACACACACAGCAGAATGTAAATAACATTGAGAGTTTTTACGTGGAAAATTTCCAGCTCAACGGGATCAAAAACCATGACCTACCCTTGTAGGATTTCAACTTCACTACTAAAAAAAATGTGTAGATTACAACCTATTATAACCTAAGAATTAACTCCTTAATCCCTCACTAACTTGTAACACACCTATTACAAGCCACTTGTAATACCTCTATTACAAAGACTTTACAACTTGACTAACTCTAACAAAGACACAAACACAGAGGTTTATGATTTACAAGAGTTTCTTACGCATTTCTTCTAAGTAAGATAAGTAGGAATTAGAAGTAAGAACATTAACAAAGTTACAACTCAATTAAGGACTTACAATCACTTGATATGGGGAACTGGTTTGTAGCAGTGTTGTTCTTTGTTCTTGATGCACTTGAGAATTATTGACTTGAAGCTTAATCACTGTTGAAGTGCTTGAGTAAATTTTCTAAGTGTTCAAGTAATGTTTTGTCATTGGTTTAATGTTAATATAACATTTATGACATCACTCGAATGATGTAAGCAACTTTGATACAAGGTCTTTCTCAATGGAGGTGACTGCTGCACTGTGATGTACTGTTGCGTGTGCAGGCAGTCACTTTCCAGCTGTGGAGAGTTGACTTGGTACAATCACCAGGGTAACTGAAGTCCATCTGTTCCCTTGTTGATTCTTTAACTTCTGAGGTACTGATGAACATCTCCAGCTTAAATCTGGTTATTCCATGCGCTTGAGAATGTGGACCGGATGTGGATCAGGTTCCTTATCTGGTTCTTGACAATAAATTTGTTAGATCATCAAAACATAACACAAAAGTACTTATAACCTATCAGTATATATACATAAAAATTAAATTTTTACTTTATACAATATAATTTTTCGACGAATAATTGTCAATTTACACCATGCATGATGTGGCTCCTCTCCGCCACTGCCTCCCGAGTGATACTAATAATAAATTTAAAACAAATGTGATTGCAGCCTTTTTCATTGAAAATTATCTCAAACACATAGTTCTGAAATACATGTTCAATGAGGATTATCAATAGGATAAAATTTGTCACGATTCAACAGTCCAAATAATAATACTAGTATAGATCGCAGGAAAACCGACCGACGGATAAAATCTCAAATATGCAGTATCTTGTGATATCCTGTCTGTTTCACTCAAAGAAAAAACGCAATAACTAAAATGGATCTTCAGTATAAACATAAAAATGAGCGGACAACGTCTACAAGATATCTAGCGACAGCTATGTTGCGTTGACTCTTTAAAATATTGATACACCCATATCGGATTATCCAAAAACACGTAACTTTTAAAGAATCTGACATGCATCCGAAGATATTTTTAGGGAGTCCGAGCAATATAGAATGACGACTCAATAATTCTTTTTTGTATTTATTGGTATTGCAGAAATTAATGCAGACAAGATTTGATACTGCTTCGTCTATTAGTTACAGCTTCTTTACGGAAAACATGTAGAAAGTACGTACATTGAACTAAGACTGTAGCAATCATCTCTTTAATTTGAAATGGAAAAAAGCAAAGTGAAGTGGAAAATTTGATTGTTGTAATGGATGAAGCTTCTAGGAATAGGATTTTCTCCTTATTGATTTATTAATTTTATCATATATGATTTTTGGGCCCGTCTTAATTAATTTGATTGGATTCTGGTAGTGTACTTCACAGTTCATATTTCTACGTAGATTTAGTTGACTATTCCACGGGGAAAAAACGAACTACACATTTCAATAAATTCCTATATGTCCTTCTAAGAACAGATTGTTACGCGTTACTTACTCGTTCGTCCCTAGAAATACCACTTTCCACTTGCATGCATGGGTTAAGCATGTCGCCAATATAGCTTCTTTGTTCATAGACAAAGAGAATCTAAATTAATAGTATCTTCTAAATTTAATCATATGCATAGCCTAGTAAACTTTTGTTCATGAAAATTTGGAGTAGAAAAATCATGAAATGAATTAACATATTAATAATTAAAAATGTGCTCAGTACAACTCTCTAATTCCCTTAATTATTCTTTCTAAATTCTCTATAATTTGAGGGTTAGAATAGTATGCATCTCAAACCAAGGGTGAAATGGCGTATTAGGTCTCTAGGAAAGTCATGCATCACTTTGGCACTAGAGGTTAATCTCGAGGAAAAATTCTATTGATCACTCTTTCCTTGCTGAAGACGTATGAAGTATACACTTTGATCTCTCTACGTGTGAATGCCTTTATAAACTTTTAAATGACCTAAATAAAAAATGAATAGAAACTAAGAGTCCATCAAATTTTATAGAGAATCAGGTTCTCTATTAGTTCGCACAGTAAGCAACAGACCGTAAAATCAAATAGTATATAGAACCAAGTTTTTTATGTGTTCCAACAATAAATAAAGAATACATAATATTTACGTGAAAAACTCCTTGATCAAGGGATTAAAAACCACGACCTATCCTAGTAGGATTTTAACTCCGCTAAACTGAGCAAACTTCAGATTACAGCCTATTGCAATCTAGAAATTAAACTCTTAATCACTCACCCCTTACAATAACTATATTGTAAATCCTTTGCAATAATTCTATTACAAAGCAACAACTCTTGACTAACTTTAGTCAAGAAATTAAACCAAACAGTGGTTTAAACCTATCCTACAAAGACACTTCTTGAAAGTAGTGTAGGATTATAAATGAAGAACAAAATAACAAAGACTCAACAAATCTAAGAACTTAAGCTATCTTCAATTTTTGGATCTGGTCTTAGGGTTGCAACAACTTTGTTTTTTAGAGAGGTGGTGGCTAGCCCTTGAGAGAATATTATTTTTGGATTTGCAAGTGTTAGGAAAATGAAATCCCTTGTCTCATCTTGATAATATGTGTGTGAGGTCATCAAGGATAATGCAATAAAATATCCTTTAGTTTGGCCTTAGCAAGCTACAATTGTGTTGTTGTACTTTTGCCGGACGGTATAGTGTAACAACATTTACAGCTGTAGAGTTGACTGCACGACAACCAGAGGAACTGATCCCTATATGTTCTCTTTGTTGTTCCCTTACCTGATTTAATTGAAAATTGAACCAGGCATCTGACTAGTTACTCTGAATGCAATGGAACTAATTGTATCAGGTTCTTTATCTGGTTCTCTCATGAAGTTTGTCAAATCATCAAAATAAAAGACGCATAACTTATCAATTTTTTCCCTTTTAATGATGACAAACTTAGAATTGATATTTCCCATGAGAACCAGATTTCCACATTGTTTCCCATACAAATCAGCCATATTCCCCCTGAGAACCATACCAAAGGAACTAATCACAAGTGGTTCCTTGAGACTGTTTGGCAAATCATCAAAACACAAAATAGCATAACTTATCAATTTTCCCCTTTTTGATGATGACAAACCTAGAATTGATATTCCCCCCTGAGAATCAGATTCCTTACATGTATCGATCACATTTGGTGCATATCTGGTTCCTCAAGAACGTTGGTAAATCATCAAAACACGAAATAGCGTAACTTAGAGCAATTTTCCCCTTTTTGATGATGACAAAACCAAAATTGATGTCCCCCCAAGAACTAGATTCCTCACAAGTTCCCCTATGGATCAAACTAATAATCAACTTGTTAACACCAATATTCCCCATGTGAAGCAACACTATCTTTCATGAACAACACATCATATCAATTTGATTCTGTTCCTCCCCCTTTTTAACACTTATGTAACTTCCTACTTTTGGCATCATTGAAAAGAATAACAGAAGAAACACAATCAAAAAGAAGTCCAGCAACATTAACTCATGTCAATTGGGCAACACAACATAAACAATAACAAGAACAACAAATGAATGGCATTGCACAAAATAGAGTGATTGCCTATAATAGAGTAATTATAACAAAATTACAGTAGTTTCAACAAGACAGAATATGACAATTTAAACAACTAAAATACCAATGTCATCAAACAAGGGGTCAAAAGAAGATAGGAATTCGAGGGAATTTGGAAGGAGTGAAAGACATGGATTACTGGGCAGGAAGAAAAGTAAGGGGCGAAGGCTTGGATGAGCTTGTCCATTCATTCATTCACAATCCTTTGATCAATGATCATTTTCTTTCTCAGGTCCTCCGCCTGTTTCCTCAATCTTTCATTCTCACTCTTCAACTTAGCATTCTATTCTGTGAAGATTCCACTGGGACCTGGTTATCTACCTATCTGAGCAGGATGGACCATCAATCAAATCACCAAGAATCTCCCCAAGCTTCTCCTCATCAAGAACAAACTCATTACCATGCACATATATCATCAGAGTATCACATACAATATAGAAGTTTTTTACTTCTTCTTCATACACTTTGGGACTTGGAGGAATAAATAGGTGATTCTATTTTCGGAACTCACTATCAAGAAGCTCCTCCATTTTTCAACAATATCAAAGTCAAACACTCTACCCAACAACACATTTTGGGACTTCATAGTCTCTTTCCTTTCCAACTCCGATAACTCAACCTTTTGCTTTTTTAAGGAACCAGGCTCCTCACTCACACTACCCTTTCTTTTCCTGAGCGGTCAAGACTCCCTCTTCTCTTTCTCAATTTGTTCACTCTTATCATTTGTTTCATCTTTCTCATTTGACTTTCTTTTCTCCATTTTTCTCTTCTTTGGGTTCTTTCTTACAAGTGGAGATTTTTTACTATATTCTTCTCATCCTCCACATACACCACATCAGCAAGAGACGTCACTTCATCACCAATCAACATACTTTTCACCAATCTTTTTTACTGGATCAAAAATTCATTTAAACATAGAGCCAAAAAGAAAAGTCATCATCAGAATTAATATCCTGAGACGGACTAGAGAGATCAGGTCCCTTATTCAGTTCCCCTTCTTTCTAACATATTCACCAATTCCTCTATCCTTCAAGGCTTTTAAAAACCCAACAATAGTTTCAGCCTCACTCTCTAGAATATTAGATCTACCTTATTCCTTGTTAGTTAAAGTCCCATCAAATTCGACCAAAGACTTCTTAGAGTTTTGATTAAGATGAAGTTAGGATTTTAGAAGATGGCGGAGTTGGATTCACTTCTGGAATATTTGTAGATAAGGATTCTTTTTGAGACAAGGTTGATTTTGGTTTTGATTAAAATAATCAGTTTTGATTGGGTGTGAGGGAAGGAAATGGTTTCTTGGAGCAACGGGTCAGTTCAGAAAAGGTTTAACATTTTGGTCTTCAAACATTAGGAGAGATGCAAAAATAAATTAATGACATGACACTTCAGCAGGGGACGCACCACCGTTTATTAACCCGGGGAGAGGTCAGTCATATAAATATACATACGTTGCTAGTTCATTCTTCCTTACATACATTATGCGATAATCAAACTTCTAAAATTACTGACAGTTTATGATTAAGTGGAGTAGGATTTCCACTTACAACTTGATTTGATAACATCCCCGACACCTATACATGAACCACATAAACGTCTACGGAGCCTCTATAGATACAAAATACAAACGTGACAATGCCGGTAACAAGGCCCGGGCTATACCTCAAAATATAGTAACTTATACAAAAGAAGAACAACATATACTATACATGACCCCGGGAATAAACGGGGCTCACCAAGACTGCTGTGAGGAGAAAAAGTAAGGACACCACTATCGGCGATCAGTGCAATCTGCAATAGAACCACCTACATCCATTCAAAGATGTAGTACCTCCGGCAAAAAGGACGTTAGTACCATCGAATAGTACTAGTATGTGTGAACAATTCCACTCTAAAATAGAATAAACAATAAAACAGGTAGGAAAGTAGTCATGGAAATCACAAAGCACTTCACAGGAATAGAGAATCACAAGTAGGGCTCACATAGTTTCTTGTTTCATCTTTCCATCCTTTTGATTAATAGTCTCTTAATTCCAAATGCCACGATTTATAACGCCACCGTGTCTTTTTACACGAAGTCCGGTCTCGGCCTAACTGGCTAAGCCATCCCAAGTGAGACATCACCAACATCATAATTTATATTAATATTTCCGATGTAAATGCCACAATGTGTACAGCATGGCATCCGATCTCGGCCCGATCGACTAAGACATCTCACTTTTGGACATCACCATTTCATTCATTTACTCAATTCACATCTCATTTCCATCATTTATCATATAGTTCTTGGCACTTCGAAACATTTTACAATTTGAGTTTGATTCTCCTTTTTATTTGTTCAATATCATCATCCTTCATACTAACGAGGACCAACATGTAATGAATTTCCCACATAATAGAAGGAGAATGTAGGATCATAATTCATATTTTCAAGTATCATGGTGATATGGTAGTCAACTAGATAATTTAGAAACATAAATCATTCGACTCAACACATAAAAACAATCATTTCAAGTATGATCAAGTAAGGGACTCACACCACCTATTCAGACACCAACGAGTTGATTCTACGAAGATTAGAGTTAGCCATACATACCTCGACTGGGTCTTATCCCTAATTGCTACGATAATTTCCGAAATGCTTTAGCTCTTTCAATCTATTCGACAAAATAGCACAATCAAATTGTAATTAGGAATTGAATCATAGTCCCAGCTCATTTAAGCATTACATCTAGAATTATAAGTTTGCTAGGGTCCCATCCCCCATTCCTTTCCATCTTTTCTTTTACTTCCCCACATATAGTTTAGAACCTCATGCATGCATGGTCCCTATCCCTATCTCCATGGACTACCTTACTAATGGCCCATTCTAGAAAATCGTGGAATTTAAAAGCTGGTGCGGTAGAAACTTACCTCTTAGAATGAAGAAATTGGTATCTTGTTTGATTAGACCCAAGCCTTGAGTGGTGATGGAGGATCAATTTTGATGGAATTGGGGCCTTCTCTCTAGAACCCTTTCTTTTCTCACTCTAAATTATCAGGAGAATGGTTTAAAATGGTGAGGAATATGCTTTATGTTGGTCTGGGATCGGGTTTAAAAATAAGAAAATGGGGTGCCCCAACACAGTTATGTGGTCGCATGTGCGGCCGTATAATGGGAATGCGGTCCGTAAACCTGCCGCAAAAATGGCCTCAGCCGGGTGGAACATCTGATCGAGTTTGTGGCCATTATGCGGTCGGCATACCTGTTTTGTGGCTGCATAATACGCCGCAGAACTCCCCTTGCAGAACTCCAAGGCAGATACGTGATGGATTATACGGCCCGCATATCAAGTATGCGATCGCATTTTGGGCCGCATAATTGGCCTCAAACTTGGCCAGTCTTCTGATTCACTCTGCGGCCATTATGCGGTCCGCAGAGTAATTATGCGACCACATAATGGGCCGCAAAAATGCACTTTTTCGCGAATTTCTTCTAAGTCTGTAGGGTACTGTTCAATCAAAAAGGTCTGAACTTCTATCATCAAACACATAAATCTAATATGGGCATCACGAAGTACCGGTTTTTTCTAGGTAAAATTTTACGGGGCCTTACAATTTCTTTCACAATTATCCCTCATCAGGGCCTTGGTGAAGATGTCTTCTACCTGGTCCTTCGTCTTCTAGAACTTCATACAAATCAGACCCTTTTCAAAATTATCCCTCAAAAAGTGATGTCGCCCATCAGTGTGTTTTGTCCTCTGTGTTGTACCGGGTTCAACCGTTAAATACACCAAAGTCTTCAAGTTGTTTCTTGATCTATAGTAATTGAGCACAACGAGAAGCAACAACCACGTATTCAGCTTCAGCGGTAGAAAGAGCCACAAAGTTTTGTTCTTTGTACCTCATGAGATCAAGCATGATCCCAGAAAATGTGTCATTCCAGTTGTGCTCTTTCTATCCACCAGATATCCAACCAAGTGAAAATCATCTCCTTAAAAATAGACGAGTACCAGGTCCTACATTCCTTTAGGATACGTTTTCCTTTCCTAGCCTTCACGTGAGAATTTTTGGGCCAGGTTCCAATTATTGTTATGTCTGAAGGCCTAGGGACCAGGTGCCACACTTTGTTGCTCTCAAACTGATGGAGTTCTTCTTGTATAGTAGTTATCCTGTTAGCATTTTTCAATGCTTCTTTGATGTTCTTAGGCTCGATTTGAGACAAGAAAGCTGAGAGGCCAAACATGTTCCTTGCCTTAGATCTAGGTTGAATAACAGAGTCTACGGTTATGATTACATTTTGAAGGGGACATGAACTTTTTTCTTCCAAATGGATACTTGAGCTTCAGGATTTGAAGGACCAGGTTCCTCCATATTTGAAGCATCATTGACATCAACAAAATTATGACTTCCACACTTTTGTTCTGTTCATGAGTACTTAATGCAGCATCAACAACCCTATGTTCAAGTTCAGTCGAGGTGATAGAGGGACCAGATTCCTCTGTGCCTTTTGGAGATTCTGCTGCATCTCCTTCATCGCTCTGCTTGACTTGACTCATCAAATCAGTCTTTCCATTGGAAATATCTATGGCTTCTCTAGGAACCTCTGAGAAATATCCATCTTCATCTTCTTTATTATGTAACCATTTGCCACCATTTTTGAGAACAAGACATTTCCATCCAAAGGCTCCTAAGTAAGTCATCTTGGGTTTTCTCCTATTGAGTTGTTCTTAGAGAGTCTTCTCGAGAAGAACCTGATCATGCTCCTGTTGATCAAGTAACAGGCAGTGTTGACTACTTCAACCCACGAACCAGGTCCTTCATGGCCAACTTGTTCAGTAAAGAAAGACTCGCATGCCACAATCGTCTGTGCCATAACTCATCATCATCAATGGCACTTAGGCATGTTAGATCACCACCATCCAGTGAGTCAATATCTGCAACGTAGATGTTCTTGAACCCTTTGGCTATCAACACCACACCAGTTTTAAGATGGCAACAGTGCAAGATTTGGACAAGAACTTCAATTCATTCCCTTGTCACAGATTTGAGACACACTGAACAAGCTAAATTTCAAGCCATTCACATAGTACTCATTTTCAATTACATGAGAGGGTGTTTTGCCAATTTTGACAACACCAAGAATATAACCCTTCTTGTTGTTTCAAATGGACACACTCTCAGCTTGGAAGACCTAGTGTGAGCAGAAAATCCATTCTTTCAATCATATGCTTAGAGTAGCCGCTATCCATGAACCTTTTTTGACTGCTACCTCTCACTCCAGCCTGCACATAAAATCACTTATTAGACTTAGGAACCCAAGCCAAGCCAGCTTGGGTTTTTTATAATGATAGAACGGACGGATCAAATTTCTTTTTACCAATGAAGGAAACATATATTTTCCTATTAGAGGACCATGTTCCTCAATAGTGTGCTTCTTTTCAATAAAAACTTTATTTTTCTGTAGAGACTGAATTTAAGCTTTACAAGAGTCCTTGTAATAACCAGTTTGACCATAGTGAGTACACAGCCAGTTATCAGCCACAGTGACATACTTGTTATGGGAATTATAAGAGGTATTAGCTTTTTGGAACCAGATTCCTTGTATGTTTCCACCATTACTCTTGTACATCGACGTTATTACATCATAGTACCGGGTCCATTTTAGTGAATTATCAAGATCATTTTTAACCCTCTTCAGATCCTCCTGAAGTTGTTTATTCTTTTCTAGCTCAACAACAAGACTTGTCTTAACTTTCTTAAGCTCACTCTCAAGATCAAGTTGAGCCTCACTAGACACTTCTTTACCCTTAGGGGTGTCCATCCATTTTTTTTCATTTGGTTTTTCAACAAGGTATTTTCTCTAGTTACGTCTTCCACTTGTTCCTTCAAGTCTACAGCAGAAACTACCATATCATCTCTCTCTTGTTCTATGTCAGCAATTTATTCAATTAAAGTATTTTTATCATTAATTAGGCTATGATAGGCATCAATCAACACATTTCTAAGGACATCAATTTTTTCTTAGAAAAAGTTTTCAAATTTCGTTGAACATCAAGAAAACTTACCTCATCTTCCTCCTTGCCTCATATTCATCAGATTTGACCATGAGAGCAAAGATTGACATATATTATGAAGATCCATTATTAACAAACATCATAGATGTATCTCCTTGGTCATATTTACCTTCAAATTCACTGGAAGAATCTCCCCAGGCAGCCAAAGCTTGCTTCACCACGTTGTCAGCAACATCTCTTCTTTTGAAGTTCCTGTTAAGGAACTGGTTCCTCTTAGCCGCTTTATCAGTGTTGGTTTTGTAATGATCCTGCTTATGAAGAGGACAGTCTTTAATAAAGTGTCCAGACTTTTCACACTTATGACAGCAATCATTTCCTTTGAAATTCCTGCTGGAACTTCCTTTCTTTGGAATCCTACCATTTATTCGAATCGCCTTTTGGAATCTTCAAGTGAGATACTCCATGTCGGATTCATCACTACTTGAGTTATTGTTGGCAGCCTTGAGAGCCAAGTTCTTCTCCTTCTTGTGCTCTCTTCTTTCAAGACCTTTCTTTCTCTTCATCTCATTGGTTTTGAGATTTCCAATAAGCTCGTCAATAGTTAGCTTCTGCAGATTGTTGGCTTCAGTGATATCATTCACTTTACTTTTCGAGGAACCTGGTAGAACACTGAGTATTTTCCTGACTAGCTTGTTTCTTGGAATGACTTCTCAAGGGAGTGAAGCTCATTAATAATGGAGATGAAACGTCTATGCATGTTCTGAATATACTCATCCCCCTTCATCTTGAAAAACTCATACTCAGTAGTAAGCATATCAATATTTGACTGCTTAACCTGAGTAATTCCCTCATGGGCAATTTGGAGGACTTCCCAGATCTCTTTAGCAGACTGACAGGCTAAGATGTGGTTGTATTTATCTGAACCGATGCCATAAACAAGTATCTTCTTTGCCCTGAAGTTTTTCTCAATAGCCTTTGTATCAGCATCGTTGTACTCTTTTCTTATTTTTGGGACTGTAACTGTTCCCTCGCCAGCAATTTTCATGGGAACAAAAGGTCCATCACATATTACATCCCACAACTCTGAGTCCTCAGTCATGATGAAATCATGCATTCTTGTTTTCCACCAACCATAGTATTCGCCGTTGAATCTTGGTGGTCTGTATGTTGATTGTACTTCCTAGAAGTTTGGTGGAGCATCCATTAGATCCTTTTTAGGTGTTAACCTTTTAGAAAGAAAAAGCTCTGATACCAATTGATATAAACTGAGAGTCCATCAAACTGTATAGAGGACCAGGTTCTCTATTAGTTCTCACAGGAAGCAATATACTGTAAAATCAAACAATATAGGGATCCAGGTTTTCTATTTGTTCCCACAATAAATAGGAAGAAAATGAAGAACATGCAATATTTATATGAAAAACTCCTTGCTCAAGGGATTAAAAATCACGACCTACCCTGGTAGGATTTCAACTCTACTAAATCGAGCAAACTTCAGATTACAACCTATTGCAATCTATGAATTAAACTCTTAATCTCTCACCCCTTAAAATAACTCTATTGTAATCCATTTGCAATAACTCTACTACAAGCAACAACCCTTGACTAACTCTAGTCAAGAAACTAACCAAAATAGTGGTTTAAATCTGTCCTACAAAGACACTTCTTGAAAGTAGTGTATGATTACAAATGAAGAACAAAATAACAAAGACTCAACAAACCTAAGGACTTAAGACATATTCAATATTTGGATCTAGTCCTTGAGGTTGCAGCAGCTTTGTTCTTGAGAGAAGTGTTGGCTAACACTTGAGAGAATATGATTTTAGGATTTGCAAGTATTAGGAAAATGAAATCCCTTGCCTTTTCTTGATAATATGTTTGTGTGAGATCATCAAGGTTGATGCAATAAAATATCCTTTAGTTTGGCCTTAGAAAGCTACAGTTGTGTTATTATACTATTGCCAGATGATATAGTGCATCAGCTTTTACAATTTTAGAGTTGACTGCACAACAACCGGGGGAATGATCCATATATATTCCCTCTGTTGTTCCCGTATCTGATTTCATTAGAAATTGAAACAGACATCTGACTAGTTACTCTAAATGCAAGAGAGCTAATTGTATTAGTTTTTTTATCTGGTTCTCTCATGAAGTTTGTCAAATCATCAAAATAAAAGACGCATAACTTATCAAAAAAATATGCAACCTTTTATTTATAGTTGTAGAGGATAAGGAGTCCGATTTTAAATGAACTATTAGTTTAGAGCGTAATAACTATAGTTTGCCTAATTACAATTGTATTCATTTCTGCAACAACTTGTATCAACTATAGACAGGGGTGTAGACAGCTAAAGCAAAAATACAGAAAAATAAGATGTTCTTGTTGAGAATCAAACTCAAGACCTCTGGTAACTAAGCGGACGCTCTAACCAACTGAGCTACGAGATCTTTTTCTCTCTTGTTTTAGTTCAAAATAATTAATCTCTTATTTCATGAGTTTTCTATAAAATTTAAATATAACTACGAATAGTAAATTTACTGAAAGTATAGCTATGAATAGTAAAATACAATAAATGTTTGATGTTGCGCGTGATTTATTCTAATTTGTTCCCGATGAAATTATACTTTTACTTAAATTCACTAATTTGAACTTATTATATAATGAAAATTTTACCTCCTATAGCAAACTATTACACCCTATTTATTATAAATCAATACAATTTAAAAATATTATTACCTATAGCTACCTTTTCTATTTTATAGCAAAATAGGTATTTATTTTATACCCTACCATTGAGGCGTGAATATGCCAGTTATGTTCTTTCTCTCTCTCTCTATCAGCAAAATTCTCAATCCTCTATCCCTCAAATCTCTCTCCCTTTCCATCAAGGCAGTCATCGTAGCAGCCATTTTTGGTGGCGATGGTGGACTTTCTGAAGCGAAAAGAATAGATCTGAAGCGAAGAGGGAGTAGGCGAATAGATCTGACCATGGCTACGGATTGAGCTTTTGAAAATCTGAAGTAGAGTCGCCGGAGAAGATTTGAGGGACGGATTTTTGTTCGTCTCCATTTTTAGTTGTAATACAATGCATACAATATAATGCTTGGCCAGAAAAATGCCATCTACGACAAACTTTCTTCTCTTCTTTGCTATTGAGTCACATACAATGATACAAATACACTATATTATGTACAAATACACTCAAATACATTGTATTGAATATAAATATATTATATTTTCGCTTGTAATTAATATTTTGAAGGTCTGCATTTTTTTAATACAGCTGAATGTCACTGTTTTTGTCATTTTTTATTGTTTGAATACAGTCAAATTGAATACGGTGAATCGAATATAATGTGTAATAGTGAATAATGAATATCGGTGTCGTAAATACAATGTATACAATCAAATTGAATAGAACGACATACACCCTATTTATTAATTTTTTGCTTTTTGAATATAATTGAATTCAACATAGTGAAAGTGAATACAATTCAATATTGCATTTTCCGCTATTAAATACCCGTAATCGCTATTTTTTAGGCAGATTACCTCACTGTATTTATAAATACATTCGCGCAAATATATGGAATACAGAATTAAACAGGTGTAATCCCTGTTTTTTAGGCAGATTACCTCATTGTATTTATAAATACAGTTGCGCGAATGCATGGAATACAAAATTAAACAGCTGTAATCCCTATTTTTTATGCAGATTACCTTAATGTAGTTATAAAATGCAGTCGCACGAATACATGAAATACAGCACTGTTGCAATGAAATTTTGTAGAATTGATTTTGTTGAGTTACATTAGGAGTGATTCACGCTAGTTGATCATCTTTCCGTTATTAAACAGCTAGACTCCATACTTATTAGGCGAGTTTCGCTACTCTATTCATGAATACAGTAATATTACATTGCTACAGATTGTATTCGCGCTACTGTATTCATGAATAGAGTAGTTGAACTCGCCTAATAAGTAGGGAGTCCAGCTGTTTAACAGTTGGACTCCCTATATACATACATATATATATATATATATATATATATATATATATATATATATATATATATATATATATATATATATATATATATATATATATATATATATATAGGAAGTTAATAGCCACTAAACTATAGTGATTTATGAAAATTCCTCATATATACTTGTTGTGGGCTTGTACCAATGTTTCATAAATTTAAAAACTGAGCCTCATTTTTTATGGATTTGATCCAATGAAATTAAGATGTCTACGGCCTTTGATTTTGGGGAGTTTGGCACCGTATATCAATTCAGTCTACCAATTGACAAGAATTAACCCGTTTTTCATTTATTGGCATTAAGTAGCCAATAAATGTATATCACAATAATAATATGTATATCAAAGTGTATATCACAATCTTAACTTTCTTTTTATGCATATCAAAATCTTATTTTCCCTCTTTATTATATTTAAAAAATGAAATTATAAATATAATTATTTTCCATTTATTGTCCTGTTTATATCTAAGTGTATAACACAAAAATAATTGTGTTGTTTGTATATCACTATGTATAACACATGAAATAATGTGTATATCAAAATGTATATCTCACATTTATTTTCCATTTTTGTATATATTAAGATGTATATCAAAATTTTCTTTTTCTTTTTTGTATATCTCAGTGTACAATATATCTCATGTGTATCTGTGTATATCCATGAAAATTTATGTTATATATACGATATACAATGTGATATACACGGGCGTCCATAGAAAAATTATGTTGTATGCACAATATACAAAGTGATATACACAGATGTCCTTAAAAACTTGTGTGTGATATACACTGATGTACACGATATACAACGTGACATACACATGTCGCAGTTGGATTTTTAGGTCTGATTTTTTACCTTAAACCAGTCTAAATCATTTCTAATCTTGCTCAAATTTTGTATATAGCCTCTTTTAGGAATTATCAACAAATTTCAATCACACCCACTCGTTCAATCCAATCAAAAAAAAAAAAGTTGAAATGTATTTTTTTTCTCTCTTAATTTTTATTTCTGATGTGAGATCAACCTTACATTTTCATCCCACTGATTTTTTTTGCATAATTTGCAAGAATTTTTGCTATGATAGCGAAATACAAGAGATAGAAGAAAGGGGAGGGAAGCCAAAACAAGCATGTAACTTTTTTTAGAGAGAATATATAAGAGAGTAATTTTTTTTAGGATTTGGCTATATAATGCCAATTGTTTGGGGCTATTTTTTCCAAACCTATTATAAGGCTAAAAATTTGCCAATTTCTTTGAATTTTTAGTCATTCTATTTATTTAGGGAATAAGTGATGTTCCGAGGATTCTTACTCAGGGAACCACCTGTGTGCCTCCTAATTCTGTGAAGTCCTTGGAGCACGTGCGATTTATTCAGGATCCTTCGGTTAACCGTGCCAGGTATATCCCTCATGTAAGCACTCTGTCAGGTCCGTACTAGAAAAGACTCGGTCAAGGTCAAGAGCACCATTTTTATAACTTCTCACACAGTGTATAATCATCTATTTTTGCAAGTTTTAGTAGAATTGTGCTATGTCCAGCAGCTGCACCCGGTTGGCACTCACCCTGTCTCACTTTCGAGTAGAGGTAGGTTGTTGTTATAGGATGCCAATTTTTCTTGATATAGACTACAAACATGAAACATCCGATGGTAACTGGGCCTGATTGAGCTTTGTTCAATGGGATCTTTACACAAATAGTCAGTTGTATCTATTGTTTACTTTTTTTTAGTCTTCGGACATAGATTATACATTAATTATATATAGTTTATACATATATTATAAATGAAATATACATATTATATATCAGCCAACTATTTTTAATTTAAGCGTCGGAGAATATATAATACCAATCTTGAGGAGGACACTACGCTGCGCTCATTCCTCGGCTCATCTGAGTGGATTTCTTCCTTGATACTAATAAATAAATTGCGAAGGCAGACACAACAAGGGTAAATTAAAATCCTTAGGCATATTCGTCCTTGTTTTTTTCTATTGGTTTCGAAGACTTTCGACTAATTCAGATTTACGTTACTTAAGGCACATTAAATCAGAAGTATTTCTATTCTCAAGACTCGAAATTAACACTTATTAAGGATATAGGAATCTTATCTATTCCACTACATGTCCTTGGCGATGACATAATTGTTCGGTCATTGCAGTAAGAACCTTTGAAATGTGACTAGAAACCCAAAATTAAAAGTCAAGTCGACAAGCTGCCCTATATCTGACTCTATTATTGACATTATCACAACTTTGCACATACATAGAGCATCATAATCAAATGGTCAACTATTCAGTAAATGCTTTTAGAAAACTTTGTATGTCAATATCACAATTCACAACTAGAAACAAGAAAAAATAGGAGTCATCTATAGAAGAGTTGACATTAAATAGGATGTGTTAAAGTCCATGGTCGGCCCTTCCCTTTAATGTCAGATTGTCGATGATTTTTTGGCTTAGATAATGCAGTTGGCTACTTGGTGATTCAGTGATATGGATTACTTAAAATATTTAGAATAGTTAACTTATAAAAATCGATATTGTAAGGTCTCTATTGTCCACTGTTATAAGATAGGGGTAAGGTCTGCTGATACACTACCCTTTTCAGACTATACGCTCTGGAAATATGTCGTGTATGTTGTTGTTGTGTTGTTATTACACCGACAGTGCTCTGTACTGTATTAGGTCACTTTTATATGTTGTAGCAGGTAATTTACCTTTAAGATTACGAATCTCATATTTTATGTAAGGTCACGTGTAATCTGTTTTTTAGCTATTTCATAGATATCTTTTGAATAACCTAATAGTACAAAAATTTCTAGAAAATAAAATAAAGGTACATATTATAACAAATAAAGTTGACATGATTGTGTGTAAAAATTCTTTGTAGCGCCTGTATATATGAGTTAAACTCTTTAGAATATTCGATTATTCGAAGGCGCCATATCTCCTTGTCTCAATCTTGAAAAAGAAATACCTTTTTTTTTTGAAAAAAAAAAAAGAAGAAGCAAAGATATATTTTTTCAAAAGGAGATCGGGGCTCATCCTATTCTCCAATTTTGTGTATTTGTGGTACCAATGGCCTATTATTCATTTTCTAAGCAATTGATAACCTGCAGTTTCCCCGCATAAATTAAAGTTACTTACCCGTGCTCAAGCTGACGGTGACATTCTTTTCTAGTATAGAGTTTTATGGCCACAATTGATCTGTTAGTGAGAGGACTTTTAAACTCTTTCTGTTATAAAACAATAAGAAAAAATATTGCAGAGAAAAGTAGAGAGAAAATTTTTATTTGGGATAAATTATATTGAAATAGAACACATTTATTTATAGGAAAAAAATGGCTTAGTAACCAAGTAACAAATCCTAAGATCTCTCTAAAATATAGACATTCACCTTAAATATAATTTTATTTATAACACTCCTCATTGAATGTCTATTCAACAAATAATGTGCCTCTTAAATCTTACCTAAAATAAAATTCAGTGAAAAAAATTTTAGTGAAGGAAAATGAGTACACATATCTAACAATACGTCTTTTGGTTGCCTCGTTAAAAACCTTGCAAGGAAAATCCAATAGGACAAAATCTTGTAAGTAAAAAGAGTACAACGCGTATTAACTCCCCCCTAATGAGAACATCAATTCACATCCTTGAGCCTTCGCATTCCAATCTTGCGCACTATCTTCAAGATCGTTGGTAGAGATTTGATAAACAAATCAACCATATTAACTTGAATGAATATATTTCACCTTGAAATCATCATTTTTGATAGATATATAATGTCGTTATATAATGTTGTGGAATGGCTTTTTAATATCTCCATAGAGGTATTCTCACTATCACATTATCATGCTTATAGTTATAGCAAGATACATATGTGCACAAAGTTTCACTTAGGATGTGGTACTTCAGGACTAAGAATTGTATATGCTTTAAGCGATTTAAATCCTTTGGAGATTGCCATATAAGCCATATAAATAAACTTTAGATATAAATCAAGTTTTCATGTCATGCTGGATATACAAGATAGATAAAAGTGATTGCATACTCTGTTGACTTTATACTTTCAAGTATTTGAACTACATGTCTTTTATATGAAACCAATTCTATTCGAATTGTGTCTTTTTATTTGGCCAATATTTTTGTATATGTATTCGACAAACTTAAGATCCTCATCTACACTTAGAGCTATCATAGAAGTCGTTGACAAATATTTTATATCGGTTCCAACCTTCTTCTTTTTTCATAAAGACATAACATAAAGATCTCTTCATTTATATTTTCAAGTACCTGAACCTCTCTTGATATTTTATGAAGTATTATGTCATGGGATCTTCCAGATTACTTGTCTTCCTGATCATTTGCTCATCTTCTCTATCAAGAATATTATTTGAAATTGATTTGTCTATACGCTTTACGTGTACCATAGACTTTGTCCTTCTAGGACTTATTCTAATAGGAGCATTTGTAGTGAGAATACAATTACTTTCTTTGGGTCAGCAAATGCGTCTGTCATGCTTTGCAATATACTGCAGATGAAATATCTTTTTATGAACTTCAAGTTCATATTATCTTATTCGAGGATTTGAATGTATAAATGATAATTCATTCTACATAACTTTTTTCTCAACTGTTTATCGTATTTTCCCCCATGTTAGAAAAACTAACTTGCTTCCTCAACTTGGAAACTCACATTTTGTGTGTTATGGTGTTAATCAAAATATACACCGCAAATTAATAATAATAATAAGATGAAAATTATTTGATTCCTGGCCTTGAACCACTTGTAAAGGGAGAATGTAATATACTTTCATATATAATGTATATCTAACTGGTATAGATAACTTCATTCTCATAAGAAGTAGTTTAGCTATTAAATGGAGGTACTCAATAAATCACATTGCTAAATCAATTGTGTTGTAAACCAACTTATCAAGATGAACTGTCTTGAATAAAAACTATGAAAATTATGCTCGAAATTAAATTATTGAGAAAGTTATCACGCAAACACCAGGTTGCGGGTTAATAATAATCGCACATGTAACCATCTCATATATGCATCTTATGCGGTATACTTGACAGGTGAATGAGCCCATATTCACCTTTGATATTTCCAGTATTCATGGGAACATCCCAATTTTAGTTGGTCTATTAATTAATGAGGTAAAGCAACATAAGACAATTCGTAAAGAACTTTCTAGTTCTTTAATATTTATCCATGTGAATTCTCTTTTATTTTTTGCACATCATACTTAAATTAACATGGCTAAATCAATTAAGTAGATAAATTATCAATATTGATAAACTTCAGTTTTATACCATGACATGTGCAATTATCAATAAACTCCAAGTTTATTGTGGCATTCTTTTATTTATGTAATACAAACTGGAGAATAAAATAGGTAACTTTTCACATACATATTACCCCGCTACAAGTAGTAATAGAAGATACTAAATCTTTCCTTTATTTATAGTCTCAATATAACCAACCGTTTACGTGAATACTTTAGAAACTTAATAAGTTTCTTTGAGACTTACTACAACACAATGCCTTATTGATAATCAATTTTATTCCTCAAAAATAGTAATAATTGGCTCTTCTGGAATTCCCAATTAATTTTGTACTATTATATATTCATCAACATCTATATGGTGAATATCTCTTTCATAAAGAAAGTTATACCATTATGGTCATAGTCAAAGTTATATGTAAGATCTGTCTCTTGTATTACTGTTGTCTTTTAATAATCACATTGCCAAAATATTTTGGCGTACTATAGGTACGTGACCAATGATCATTCATGCCATAATAATGACATTATTTTCTCATTTCCTCTCAAACCTCCTCCTAGAGGTGGGTGTAGTATATTCACTACCACCAGCGATGTTTATATTCTTCTAATAATGAATATGTATTCGGAAATCACATGTTGTCACATTCACATCATGAATGGATCAAAATCATCTATATATGCTTTATAAAATCCCATGTCAAGTCGATGACATATTACTTTCACAGATGTCACGACCCAATTTACCCTCCGAAAGGCATCGTGACAGCACCTAGTCTCTATGACTAGGTAAGTCTAATTGCGGAAAAGATATTAAATAAAAATAACAAAATAAAGACGGAATAAAGTAAATCTACTAATGAAACATCGCCACTCAGCACGTACAAAATATAACTTTCCAAAACCCGAAATATCCCAACAGTCACAAGCTTCTAACACTACTGAAGCTCTAATAAAAACTAGAAAAGTACATAAGAACGTCACTACAAGATAGAATGGAAGGAGACTCAGAGGATTCTGCGGACGCGGCATCAATACCTTGCAGTCACCTAGAATCAGTAGTAAAGACTAACCACGAGGCTGATAGCTCGTACCTAGATCTTCAACGAAAAACATGTGTGGGAAAGGGTATGAGTACACCACATTTGGTACCCAGTAAGTTCCAAGCCTAACCCTGGTCAAGTAGTGACGAGGTCAGGTTAAGGCTCTACTGGATTTCTAAATAAGTCAGTTTAAAATAGTTCAAAGATAGATAATGTCTACAGTAAACAGTTTGATAAAAATAATATAAGTTTACAGTAATAAAATCCTCGGCTCAACATAATATATATCACAAAGTGGAATCTCCCGGAATACCGTCCCGTAGTTCCAAATGATTATGCATTACAGGGGGAAAGCTCCCGGAATACGTCTGTAGTCCCAATTTAAATATGCAATACAGGGGAAAGCTCCCGGAATACGTCCGTAATCCCAATTTAAATATGCAGTACAGGGAAAAGCTCCTGAAATACGTCTGTAGTCCCAATTTAAATATGTAGTACAGGGGGAAAGCTCTCGGAATACGTCCGTAGTCCCAAGTTAAATATGCAATACAGGGGGAAAGCTCCTGGAATACGTCCGTAGTCCCAATTTAAATATGAATGTGAATGAATGCCGGATACGGTTTATTTAAACAGTTCAGGAGAAAAGTCATAGGCAAGACACAGGATAGGACTAGATAAACATGGTGCACATAGTATCAAATAGGAAATTCAGGTAAAATAGGTGGACATGCTCCTTCATAATCTAAACTACACAATTAGCACATTAAACAGTGAAATAAGAGTGAAATGATTTATGGCATGGAAGGAAAGATGGAATTTTAGCAATAATAGCCCGTTTACGCACTCGTCATCTCACGTACACGGCGCCCATACAGCAAATAGTATCAAAACAACTTAAAGGAAAATCCCCAACACAGAGTTAGGCAAGTCACTTACCTCGACTGCTCTACTCAACTCAAAACCACGCTCTTGCCACGAGTACCCGACTCTGAATGGCACAAATCTATTCAATTCAATTGCATAATGTAAATATCATTGTAAGAAATCGATCTAGCTAATTAGTTCAAGGCTAATACGCGAAATTAGGAAAATTGCCCAAAAAGTCCCACGGGATCACGTCTCGGAATTGAGTGAAAGTTACAAATTTAGAACACCCATTCACTCACGAACTCACTCGAACAAGAATCATCGAAAACCGACGTCAAAATCTCATTAAATTCTCGGATTTCTATTTGGGGAACCTTTCTCCCATTTTCATGATTTTTCACCCAAATTCATTGATTGCATGGAAGAAATTGTTATAGATTAATGTATACAAGTGAAATAAGGTTAGGAATTGTTACCTATGAATCTTCTCTTCAAAACCCACTCAAAATCGCCTAATCCCGAGCTCCAAATCGTTTTCAGAATATATGAATTTCAAGCCCTCGAATTTGGTATAAAATGCCCAGCGATCCCGCACCTACGCCCCCTTGGACCGCACCTGCGGTCCCACACCTGCGAAAAATGAATCGCAGGTGCCAAAAATCCTTAAGTGGGCTGGAATCGCACCTGCGATCACTGGGCCGCATCTGCGGCTCCGCATCTGCGAAACTCTTGCCGCACCTGCGAGCCCGGTTGACCCAGGACAATTCCGCATCTGCGATGCCCCCTCCGCACCTGCGTGTCCGTACCTGCGGCTCCCCTTCCGCAGGTGCAAAACACCAGCACCAGCAATGCTTCAGCTGGTTTTTAAGTTCAAAACCCATCCCGTTGAACATCTGAAACATCTCCGAGGCCCCCAGGACCTCAACCAATCTTATCAACCAGTCCTAATACCTTATCCAAACTTAGTCGATCCTTCAAAACACATCACATAACATCAAAATCACCAATTATGCATGGATTCAAGCCTAAGAACTTATGAAATTTTCAAAATCTACAACCGATGCCGAAACACATCAAAACTAGTCCGAATGACCTCAAATTTTACACACAGGTCATAAATGACACTACGGACTTACAGCCACTCTCAGAATTCTATTCCGAGCCCGATATAAAAACTTCACCTATCTTTCGAAATCGTTGAAATTCTAACTTTCGCCAATTCAAGCCTAAATCTACTACAGACCTTGAAAACACATTCCGGACACGCTCCTAACTCCGAAATCATCTAACGGAGCTAACGGAGTCAACAAGATCCCATTCCATACCCGTCTTCCCAAAGTTCCAACTACGGTCCGATTTCTAAAGTTTAAACTCATATATAGGGACTATGTGTCCAAAAACTCTCCGAAATTCACGACTAATCATTCCGACGAGTTCCAAAAGCAGAAATAAATATGGGGAAGGTAGTTATTAGGGGATCGGGGCACTAACTCTCAAAACGACCGACCGGGTCATTACATTCTCCCCCTCTTAAGAAAATAATTCGTTCTCGAACGAGTATAGAGACATACCTGAAGCTGTGAAAAGATGAGGGTACTGACTGTGCATATCCTGCTCCGTCTCCCAAGACGCCTCCTCGACCGGCTGACCCCTCCTCTGAACCTTGACTGATGCAATATTCTCTGACCTGAGCTTTCTGACCTATCTATCCAATATAGTTATTGGTTCCTCAACATATGATAGATCCTTGTCCAACTGGACGGAGCTGAAATCCAAAATATGAGTCGGGTCACCGTGATACTTCCGAAGCATAGAGACGTGGAATACCGGATGAACTCCTGCTAGGTTGGGAGGCAAGGTTAGCTCATAAGCAATCTCCCCAACACGTCACAACACCTCAAAAGGGCCGATAAATCTCGGACTCAGCTTACCCTTCTTCCCGAACCTTATGACGCCCTTCATAGGCAATACCTGAAGCAAAACCCAATCACCATCCATAAATGCCAAATCACGAATCTTCCGGTCCGCATAACTCTTCTGCCTGGACTGAGCTGTGAGAAGCCTCTACTGAATCGCCTTCACCTTGTCCAGGTCATCCTGAACCAAATCTGTACCCAACAATCGGGCCTCACCCGGCTCAAACCATCGCACTGGGGACCGGCACTGTCTACCATATAAGGCCTCATACGGCGCCATCTGAATGCTAGACTGGTAGTTTTTATTATAAGCAAACTTTGCAAGTGGAAAGTATCGGTCCCATGACCCTCCAAAATCCATTACACAGGCACGGAGCATATCCTCAAGAATCTGAATCATGCACTCGGACTGCCCGTCCGTCTGAGGGTGAAAGGTTGTACTCAACTCTACCCTGGTGCCTAGCTCCTACTAAATGGCTCTCCAGAACCGTGAAGTGAATTGTGTACCTTTGTCTGAAATGATAAATACTGGAATACCGTGGAGGCGAACAATCTCCCTGATATAAATCCCCGCCAACCTTTCGGGGGAGTATGTAGTCAACACTGGAATGAAATGGGCTGACTTGGTCAGCCGGTCCACAATCACCCAAATAGCATCGAACTTTTTCAAAGTCCGAGGAAGTCCAACCACAAAGTCCATGGTGATTCGCTCCCACTTCCACTCTAGAAGCTCGATCTGCTGAAGTAACCCTCATGGCCTCTGATGATCATATTTGACTTGCTGACAGTTGAGACACTTGGCCACAAACTCCACTATATCTTTTTTCATCCTTCTCCACCAATAGTGTTGTCTCAGATCCTGGTACATCTTCGCGGTACCCGGATGAATGGAATACAGCGAGCTATGGGCCTCCTCAAGAATCAACTCCCGAAGCCCATCCACATTGGGCACACAGATCCGACCCTGCATCCTCATCACACCGTCATCTCCTATAGTCACATCTCTGGCATCACCTCGCCGAACCCTGTCCTAAAGAACCAGAAGGTGGGGATCATCATACTGGTGCTCTCGAATGCAGTCATAAAGAGAAGACCGAGCCACCACACAAGCTAAAACCCAGAAAGGATCTGAAAGATTCAATCTTACGAATTGACTGGCTAAGGACTAAACATCCAAGGATAAGGGCCTCTCAACTGCCGAAAGATATGCCAAACTCCCCTGGGGATCAGTGGGTTGTTTTACACGAACGTGATTTCTAGGGGGGATAGACCATCGCGAACGCGTGCAACACTTCACGAACGTGAAAGCCATTCAGGCTACTACACATCGCGAACGTGGCAGGCCCTTCGCGAACGCGAAGAAGGCTTGACGCCCAGACCTTAAAACATTTCAAAAACGGGATTTTACCCATTTTCCATAAACTCCTCATTAGAGCTCGGCCTAGGTGCGATTTTGAAGGGAAAACTCCACACCAATTCATACGTTTATACTCTTTAACTCATTTTATTCCATTTCTAACATCACCAATTAGATTCCTAGCCCTAATCTTTATTCTTTCATGGTAGAAAATTAGGGATTTAGGAAGAATTGGCGGGTTTTGCAAATTGGGGATTTAGACCTCAATTTGCGGTCGGATTTCGAAACTAATTAGATAATCAGGCTCGGGGGTGTATGGGTGAATGGATTTTGGTCCGAACCTCGGGTTTTGACCAAGCGGGCCCGGGGTCGATTTTTGACTTTTGGAGAGAAAATTTTGGAAATCTAAATTTATGCATTGTAATTGATTCCTCTAGCAATATTTGATGTTATTGAGTTAATTGTGGCTAGATACGAGTGGTTTGGAAGTGGATTCTAGAGGAAATGTTGTACTTGAGCATTGAGTGTCCTGTGGAGCGAGGTAAGTGTTGTGTCTAACCTTGACTTGAGGGATTAGGAACCCTCAACCTATTTGCTATATGAAGTTCATGTGAGCGGCATATATGTGAGGTGACGAGTAATTATGCGCCGCCAATTTGTCTGTTTTGCCTGCTTCTTTTCCGTTCTTCTCATACTGTCTCTTTACCTGCCATAACTGTTACATGATCTACTTGTATTCCCATGCCTAGTTGCTACTTGTTAGACATCTTTTCTCTCTGTTAATAATAGTAATTGTTCTGTAGCTTCATTATTTCCTATTATTTGTTTAAGCTGGTTTATCATTACTTTTGTGGTATATTCGGAATTGATCTCGCTGAGTAGTATTACTTATGTGAATTTTCATAGTGTACAAGCTTTCTATTTGTTCTGGCTTGAAGTTTAAGCATTGTGAAAGGTTTATGATTTAAATTGTAAAATTTCTGTACATACTGGGTAATCAATATTGATATGATGGGATCGGGTTGCACACCGCAACAGGTGGAAAAAGGGTGATATATTGAGGAGGAATAAGGGTGAATTGATAATGTACGGTAGGATCGGGTTGCATGCCACAACAGGTGTAATAAAGGTGGATTGTGGTGGAATAAGAGTGAACTGTGATTGTGATTATTGTGATATGGTGGGATCAGGTTGCACGCCGCAACACTTTTATTTATATTCTGTTGTCTATGCTATTATGAGGAAATAAGGGAGGAATATGATATGTACGTTGGGATCGGGTTGCGCGCCGCAACAACTTATATGTTTATGCTTTCCCTGCACTGTGTTAGTTGTACGGTATTCTTATTTGCACTTAAGGATTGGTAGTATCTGAACGTTGTTGAATTACTTCTGAGAACTATAGTTATTCCCGGCAAGTTGTTGCTTATTTCTATTCTATCTTCCTTTTCTGCTTTTATTATTTATACTGCATAAAAATTATATTGTGAGTGACCCGTCGTAGCCTCGTCACTACTTCGTCGAGGTTAGGCTCGTCACTTACTAGTACATGGAGTCGGTTGTACTGATACTGCACTCTGCACTTTCTGTGCAGATTTTGGAGCTGGTCCGAGCTGATCTTGAGGTTGGCTGTAGGATCCTTCTGATAGGAGACCCAAGGTAGACATGTTGGCTTCCGCAGGCCCTGCGTCCCTTTCTACACCTCATACCTTACTGTTTCTTTATTTCAAAAACAGTTGTATTTCTTTGGGACAAATACTTGTAGTAAAATCTTAGAATGTTTGTGGATTGTGACTCCGGATTCTGGATAGTAGTAGAGTATATTTGAAGCTTATCTATATATTTTCGCGTTCATTTCGACTTGTTATAACTTGCGTGTTGTTAATCAATGAAATGAAAAAGAATTGGCTAGTAAATCTCTAACGTTGGCTTGTCTAGTAAGTGTGATGTTAGGCGTCACCACGGTTTCGATGGTGGGGATCCTGGGTTGTGACAATCTATTACACTAGCATGGTTACCGCAAGCAAGGAACACGCCCTCCCACTAACCACTAACACAACGTATGGGCTAGAAACTCTGAATAGCCACATCCCACTTAGGCAATAAATACCTTACCTTACTCATTTGTAACACGCATTTGATTACATACAACACATTGTTTTACTCACTGTTTATTTTACATAGCCTTCTGCGAAGTTTTCATCTTGATTATATCGTTCAAAGATTGTTGTACACTCTAATATAGGCACATCAGAGGCCAACATCCAATAAGAATTCTTTTATCTTAATCTTTATTTTATTTATTCATCATTAATGTTCTTCATTTCATTATATGTAGTTTGGATTAATCTATTTGCTAGTGGCTTTAGAATATAAATTTAAACATTTATTCTAAAACCAGTTTTTAGGTTAAATAATGAATATAGGAATATCAGGAGTGCAATGCGTTGGCTAATAATGCATTATAGAATAATATATTTAATAGAATTTTGAGAAGCAAAATAGCAAAAACTGAAGAGGCACATGCATATTTAATGTGCAAGATTAGAGTCAAAGATGTAGTTAATCAGCAGCCTTCTCATTTACTAATGTCCGCTGCTCAGTTACAAATAGTTGTACTCATAAATACTACTCCTAATTGTTTTCAAACACAAGTACCGGTCACTATTTCCTCCGGTCTACAATAATTGAGAATGAATTAATTATTTTTTTCCTATATTGCCTTTAGAGTAAATAGTGTTGGATATGTGTCAGAAGTATTTATGAAAAGAGGTTGTAAAGATTAATATGGTCAATTTTATTGTAAATTAATGTTAAAAACTGGACTTCTTAGTCCGTGTAAAAACAACCAAAAAATCACTTATTATGGACCGGAGGAGTAGTCAATAAGTTGTTAAAGGTTTCATAAAAATTAGACTAAGCAATATAATACCTAGTAGCTAATATTTTATTACGACTAATTAATTCTACAACTTCAACAAAAAAGAAACATTTACTCATTACTAGATGGTGATTCTCTTTTTATTTCATATTTATTCGTTTCTCTTAGCTTTTACTAGAAGAAATATTTCGGTAATAAGCTTATTAAATTGAAATTCAGTTAGGTGGGCATGAGTTATTTCCTAACTAGGCTACTGCTACGATCTTCCATTATTTGCTTCTATAAATTTTGCTATTGTAAGCAAAAAACATTGCTTTTATTAATTTTATTATTGTTGAATTAGTTCAATTTGAGGTCTGTTCCCCCCCCCCCCCNTAAGCTCGTTTCGACAGAAGAATAGTCGGAAAACATTATTTTGATATAAATATATGTAGAAAGACATGTTTTTTTTTCTGTAAAAATAAAATAATACTCCAAAAACATATAGCTACTTCTCTCAAACAATTTAAATTAAAACCATTCTCCAAATATAAAATTCAAACACTCACAAGCAAACGAAATCCAAACAAGGAAAACCCGATATTTTTTCAATCCAAAGTAGGTTTATTGTCGTAGTACATGTAGATATTTGTCACGACTATTATTGGCGAAGCTACTTTTAAAAATAAATTCTCCTCATTAAGAAATTTTATATATATAAGAGGCTTAGTTTTTAGTGTAGTAACAAAATGATTTAAAAATGGCTTAGTTGTAGATTTCAATTCAAGTGTGATATTTTTGGACATTCTATTTCTGTAGAAATAGCACCGAATGTCCACTTTTACGATTGGTAATTGAA
Source organism: Nicotiana paniculata (assembly GCA_005239505.1). NCBI lineage: Eukaryota > Viridiplantae > Streptophyta > Magnoliopsida > Solanales > Solanaceae > Nicotiana > Nicotiana paniculata. The sequence continues at coordinate 44,042 of ML320303.1, forward strand.
AAATAAACCAGTATTTGTAAAGTAATTAGACAATAATTACTTATTAGTACGAAAATAAAATCTGAATAAAAATATTCCTACCTAAAACATAAAAAGAAATTAAGTATAATCGAAATTCTTGTATGCAAAACATTATGCTGGAGTTCAAAGACTCCTTACATGTTAATTTCAGCATATTATGATGGAGTATTAGAAGTTAAATTTTACTATATAATGCTGGAATTTCAAGAAAAAATATTGGAACTCAAACAAGATATAATTCTATAATTCTTATTTTAGTCTTATTGGACTCTTTGAGCTCTTTTAAATTCGATACGTTTGTCATATTATATCCGCATAAAAATTTAATTAATTTTAAAATCATAATTTATTTCAATTAGCAGCTATAAATGTTAGTAATCGTGAATTTCTTCGTTTATTCCTCTAGTTATAAATGTAATCAAAGTTGAGGAAAAGTCCAAAGAATGCTATTTTAGGAAAGGTCTTTTCCATCAAGGAATTTTGCCATCTTCTAAGTACATGCTTTCATTTCAAGCATGCTAAATTTCTTCTACGTCCACTCTGTTTATGACACTTTTCATTCCAAAAAGATCTAGCATGGTCCTATATCCATACCAAACATCTATAGACATATGGGCACGAGTTTATTTTTTGTAGTGAAAAATTCAATACCATCATAAAGATAATTAAAGTAACTAATCATAACAAGTGAAATAAATTATCTAAAATTAAGTCAAATAACATATTACAACAAGTTAATTATACTATATGTTTACAGGTAGAGGTGATAAACGCATGGGACGGGTTGAGTCAGATATGAGCGGATAAAAAGAGGGCAACATAAAAACGAATAAAATATATTTACTCGTGTATATTTAATACAGATAGAAAATGAGTCAATCGACAGATAATATGATCATGTGACCTCTTGAATGTGATCATTTTTTAGAGAATTTTTAGTCTCTTAAATTTGAGGAGCCCTCAATTTGAGTCTTTGCAAATGTAAAAATTAAATTGTTAAACATATTGGTTATCCATTAAATACTTACTCCGGTCCACAATAAATGACTAATTGCCTTGGGCACACCCATCAAGGAAATAGTAAATCCTAGCAAAAATAGTTATTGTGACTAAACTACCCTTAATTAAATGTTGCAACATAATTTAGTGTGAGGAGTAAAAGACTTTTTAGGGATATGTACATAAAGGTAATTTTGGAAAAATAAATTAAATTTTTTCTTGATTATATAAATGGTCACTTATTTTGAACCAAAATAAGAAGACAAATTGGTCACTTATTGTAGACCGGAGGGAGTATAAAAAATATAGATGGATAATTATTTCTTTATCTATTTTGCCACCAGCATTTTACAGTAATAACAATTACGTCTCAATTTCAAACAAGTCGAGATCAGCTAATTATACTTTATATAATAAGCTAAATCTTATAGTTAAGACATGTGGACAACTTTGATACGTTTATTAGAAACACAGACTAAAATCACACAATAAAAACACTAAACTAGATATCCATAATCTACCCTATAGTGTAATAATTGCAACCCCAACTGCCATCCACTTCCACTTTCTTAAATGCTTTTGCCACCACTTTCCCTTAAATAATTATTCCCTTTCCTCCTCGTAAAACCCCAACTCTTCATTTCTCTCATATTCCCTTCACAAAATGAAGAATTCTCTACTCATATTTACTCTCTTAACTTTCTTTTTCATCACAATTACATTATCTTTTGCTGCTAAAAATGAGAATGATGGTGGATTTGGATTTGGGCCTGGTGGTGGATTTAACATACCTGGATTTGGTGGTGGTGGATATGGTGGTGGATTTGGAGGCCCAAAAGGAGGATATGCTAAAGGTGGTATTATAAGGCCCACTGTTGTTTGCAAAGATAAAGGCCCATGTTTGGGTAAAAAACTAAGATGTCCATCTAAATGTTTCAAATCATTTAGTAGAGCTGGAAAAGGTTATGGTTATGGTGGTGGAGGTGGTGGTTGTACTATGGATTGCAAGAAGAAATGTGTTGCTTATTGTTAAGAATCATTAAGTAAGTAATATTATATTATATAATATATGTTGGAGTTTTTTTTTAAATTAAAAGAATATCATGGTGTTTTGGTTTTGAATATTTGCTTTGAATGAGTTTTGTGTGAAAACTCTATGTATGGAACTTAGTTCTGCTGTTTAATATAGTAACAGTAGAATTAATGATGACATATTTCTATGTTTGTGGAAGTGATACGTTATTTTTCTTTGACTATGTTTTGTCTGAGTCGAGGGTAGTAGCGGAGCTAGAATTTTTAAAGGGGGTCAAAATATAAAGAAATAAACCTATCAAGTATACATACATATTTTTAAAAAAATTTACCTAATTACACAGTGTAATTTTCCGACAAAGAGGTGTCAGTTGACATCGCTTAAGTGCATGTGGCTCTGCCACTGGCTAAAGGTCTATCGGAAATGATCTCTGCTTTCGCAAAAAAGGTAAAATCTATGTACACACTGCATTCTTCAGACCCTACGTGTAAAATTGTATTGGATTTTTTGTTTTAATCTGAATGAGTTCTTATCTGCTATCCTGTAGATGGTAGCAGCAAAATTATTAAAGTTGGTCAAGAAAACTGAAAGAAACGCATGATATTCTTGATTATGCGCACTAAATTGATTACGTACAACTTGGGTCAGTGACTCACTGGCCAAACGCTTTTTCCAATCTTTGGCTAGCGAGCAATCGTGGTCGAGTCGGGATTTAAAATTTATGAGTTTGAGATTGTAAATCTATTTAAGTTGTTGAGTTCTAAATTAATATTTTATATATATATATAAAGGAATTTTTAAAACAAATACAAAATTTATTTTAAGGCTACTAAGTTCAACTGAACCGTATTGTGCATGCTAGCTCCGCACTCCTAACGAGTAGACTTCAAATATTAGCTTCTCCATTCCATTTTATACATTGAGTTTGATGTTACCTCGAAATTTAAGTTATAAATTTACATAATTTATTGAAAAGTCCAATATGAAAAGCATATCAATTCTTTAAAAAAGAACATTATATATTTTTATATTTAGTAAGTTTTTAATTCTATTATATTCTTATTTACCCGTAACAATATTTCGTTATACGAAGAATATTTATTTAAAACCATAAAATTTAAATATTATTTGTTGGTATGTTATATATGCTTTTAAAGATCGTAAGATTGACTTTTTTTAAAAAAAAAAAACATTCTTGATTCTTAATTTCGTGTTTAGGACACATCAAATGAAACCGAGGGGAATGCTTTGATTTATCAGCAAGTCTGTAGACAAACTTACAAATGTTGTAAATAGGGGCTGTTTGGCCTAACATACATTAAATAGAAGATAAAATTTTAAAGTACAATTTGTGGGCATAAAATGAGACAAAATCTATCCAAAAACGCGGTTTCTCACCTCCACTTCTGTTATGGTCAGAATTGAAAACCGTAACTGAAGGTTTTGTCACTTTGAGGGGTTATGACAGTCTGAAGCAGTAAACGTATGATTCTTATAGCCTGTTTGTCCAATCTTTTGAAATCTGAATATTTTGAAAATGTTTTTTTAAAAAGTGTTTTCAAAAAGTTATTTTTGGTAAAAATCAGTTTGTGTTTGGCTAATTAATTTAGAAAATACTTTTAAACAATAATTAATATTTAATTAAGCTAGTGAAAAACTACTTCTAAGTGTATTTTTATTTTTTTGTATTTATCAGAAAAATATTTTTGGAGAGAAGCTATTTTGCTTTTCAAAAACTGCTTCTGCTTCTTCTCAAAAGCATTTTTTTTCTTTCTAAAAGTTTGGTCAAACACCATAATTTTTTACCAAAAACACTTTTGATAAAAAAAAATACTTTTAGCTAAAAATAAAATAAAATTGCCAAATAAGTTATTAGTCTGCTAAGTGGCTAACTAATAAAGCTCAGCCAATCTTTAGGTGTTTGTCATTTTCAATTTTACCGAGAGTAGTTTGGCAGTATAATTGAGCCTACAAAAGAGCAACAGATTGAGGGTGATCAACGTGTATTCGACGGTCAAGTCAACTTACAACAACAACATTAGTTGGCGTATGAGGAGGGTACAGTGTAATACTATAGTTATGTTAATGAAAAGGAGACACACACTACTACCAAGGGACGGATAATTTTTTATTTATTAAATATATATATATATTAATACCGTAAGAAAATGAATACGTAGAAAAAAATAGCTCGACTTATCATAAATTGTCTCTTAATACATTGTTTAAGTGCTTCATTTTGTTTTAACAAATCAGAGATTCAAACTTCAACTAACATAATTTTTTGCAAATATTTGAAAGAGCTTCTGTGGTTAAAAATTATGCTCAAGTAAAATAGATCTCAGGACTTTTTCTAACTTAAGACTCAAGGAAACCAATAGACTAAGACTATTTATTGTCTAGAAGTATGATAATTAAAATATTATCACTACTAGAAAATTGCAAAAAATCGTCCAGAAATATCGATCGAAATCGGTCAAAAAACTGAAAAAATCGATCGAATTCCGACTGACTTAAATCTGTCGAAATAAGGTTGGCCGGTAATAAATAGTAATCGAAGTCGGTCGCAATTTACGATCAATTTCGGTCAGTCAATTAAATTTCACAAACGACCAAAAAAAAATCTATCAAAAAAACGACTAAAGTCAGCCGGTATTTTTTATTATGTAATTAAAAAATGCACCATCTGGGAATCGAACGAGGATCTGTATAGTGACATGATACTATTCTGCCACTAGACATTGATACATTTTGGTTTAAGGCTTTCTTTTATTTTATTTGTACTCTTTAATTGCATTTTCACTCTAAAATAACTGACCGATTTCGGTTGATTATATTAAAAATATATAATTACCATCTGAAATCGTTTGGGTTTTTAGAATGACCGACCGAAATAATCGACCGATTTCAATCGATTTACCGAAGTTGGTCGGTATCGTAAAAAAAATTGAAAAGTAAAATATTTTGAAAAACCGACTAACTTCGATCGTTTTTTTTACCAACCGAAGTCGTTCGGTCTTCCGCAATCGATTTTAGTCGAATTTCTAGTAATATGTTCCCGTTCTTCTATAAGTTTGACAAGCTTGCAAAAAATTTCGGTGCGCCCGGGACTATCTACTAGTAATATTTTATTCTAATTCTCGACCTCCACACTCTCCTATCAAGTGTCCTTATCCTCAGTAAGCTGAAACTGCATCGTGTCGTACCTAATCGCCTCTCCCCAGCTTAAGGCTGTAAATCATCAAAAAATGTGGTGGGATGATTATGATTATGATTCCTTTAACTTTAATTAAATATCTCAAGAGACCAAAAAATCTTTTAGTTAAGAGCGTTTTATCTTATTAGTGGACTTATTTAACACAAATCCAGTTAATTTTATATATCAATAACTAAATTTAAAAAAATATATATATAAAAAAGAACGTGTCCTCAAATTCAATAGACAAGTTTGATAGAGTTAGCTTAACGTAAGATTGAGTGCTGCTTGGACTAACATATAGTCGAGAAATGATGCTATATAATCGCTCTCAAAATGATAGTCAAATATATATATATATATATATATATATATATATATATATATATATATATATATATATATATATATATATATATATATATATATATATATATATATATATTATATACAAATTTTATATACTTTTTTAGCTACTAAATATAAATAATTTCTGACACAAGCTAAAAGTGATAATACCTCGTAGTTGCTTGTCGTAATTTCATGGGGAAAGCAAATTACCAAAGCATATAAATTAGAACATGACTATTTTCTACCATTTCTTTCAACAGTACATACATTGAACCTCTTCTATGTAATGTCTAAATTAGTAGAAAATAAAAATAACAGTTAATCGAATCAAGCAATTGGTAAGAACATAATATTAAAAGATAAAAACAAGAACGAATATCACCCAATTATTTTTATATAACTTGTTAGGAAAATTAACGAACAAAGGATGTATGATTATTAATTAAAGCATATAACGTAGAACGTTGGGCAGTATAGCTGAACCTACAGAAAAACAGCAATTAAGGTTGATCATAATATATTTGATTGTATAGTCAATTTGCCTTAAATTCGATGGAGAAGTTTTTGCAAAGTTAGCTCAAGATATAATTTGCCTTAAATTCGATAAAGAAAAAATATTTATGCTCAATACTTACGCTAATTCAATGTATTATACATGTTTTAATACAATTTTATTACTTAATCATAAATTAGCTAATACCTATGTTACTCGGACTCTTGGAAGATGCCGCCGGGTACGTGTCGGATTCTCTAAAGATAGTGTATTTTTGGAGGATCCGACACAGATGCGACAACATTTTTGGAGAGTCCGAATAACTTAGACTAATACTATGTACTTTCATTGAAGCTGATCACTTAACCATAGTAAATTAATTTGGTTTAATATAAACAAAGAAGCGAGCAATAAAAGTAGCGGGATTGAGACATTTCAGTAAGCACAATCAATTGCTGAACCAACTTAATGAAAGCTTAATGACAGGCCTAATTTTTTTATAAACCAACTTAATGAAAGCAATGTCAGGCCTAATATTTTGATATCAATACCTGGGAGATTGTCGCAAATCGATCATTAACTAATCATTATTTTTTTTTGTTTCTCATCCGTTGTTGAATACTCATATTGAAGTTTCAATTAATCCGGAGTCGCACCACGTAAAACCATTAAAGAAAAAAACACTCAATATGAAGATTCTCTTTTAATCTCAGGCTCGAACCCAAAACCTTTGATTAAGGATTTAAGACGGGACATCTGACAGAGAAAAACTTACTGTATCTTGTGTTCTCTCAAAATTAGGGGTGGCAAACGGACGGCTCGGGTCGGGTCCAGGGGCTTGTCTAAGTCTTAGGGTATGTGTTCACGTGAACCCATAATTCTCTCCCTAAATCATGTATAATAATGTTATATTTCTTGAAAATTACTTAATTATATGAGCGTGAACCCAACTCAAAGACTCCTATGGTTCAATAATCAATGGGTGCACCTCTACGAATGAAATTGGTGGTTGTCACGACCCGATTTACCCTCCGAAAGGCATCGTGACGACACCTAGTCTCTACGACTAGGTAAGCCTAATTGTGGAAAAGATATTAAATAAAAGCAATAAAATATAGGCGGAATAAAGTACATCTATTAATGAAACATCGCCATTCGGCACGTACAAAATATAACTTCCCAAAATCCAGAATATCACAAACAATCACAAGCCCTTGAATTTGGTATAAACTGCCCAGTGATCCCGCACCTGCGCCCCCTTGGACCGCACCTGCATTCCCGCACCTGCGGAAAATACATCGCAGGTACAAAAAATCCTTAAGTAGGCTGGAACCGCACCTGCGGTCACTGGGCCGCATCTGCGGGACTCTTTCCGCACCTGCGAGCCTGGCTGACCCAGGCCAATTCCGCACTTGCGATAGCCCCCTCCGCACCTGCGTGTCCGCACCTGTGGATCCCTTTCCGCAGGTGCGAAACACCAACACCAGCAATGCTTCAGCTAGTTTTTAAGTTCAAAACTCATCCCGTTGAGCATTCGAAACATCTCCGAGGCTCCCGGGACCTCAACCAAACTTACCAACCAGTCCTAATACCTTATCCCAACTTATTCGAGCCTTCAAAACACATCATATAACATCAAAATTGCCAATTATGCATGGATTAAAGGCTAACACCTTATGAAATTTCCAAAATCTACAACTGATGCCGAAACACGTCATAGTCCGAATGACCTAAAATTTTACATACATGTCATAAATGACACTACGGACCTACAGCCACTCTCGGAATTCCATTCCGATCCCGATATCAAAATTTCACCTATCAGCCGAATTTGCTGAAATTCTAACTTTACCAATTCAAGCCTAAATCTACTACAGGCCTCGAAAATACAATTCGGACACGCTCATAACCCCGAAATCATCCAACGGAGCCAGCGAAGTCGACGTAATTCCATTCCGGATCCGTGTTCACATAGTTTCAACTAAGGTCCAATTTCTAAAGATTAAACTCATATATAGGGACTATGAGTCTAAAAACTCTCCGAATTTCGCAACTAATCATTTCGACAAATCCCATAAGCAGATATAAAATTGGGGAAAGCAGTTATTAGGGGATCGGGCGCTAACTCTCAAAACGACCGATCGGGTCATTACATTCTCCCCCTCTTAAGAAAATCGTTCGTCCTCGAACGAGTATAGAGACATACCTGAAGGTGTGAAAAGATGAGGGTACTGAATGCGCATATCCTGCTCGGTCTCCCAAGTCGCCTCCTCGACCGGCTGACCCCAAGGTGATACACTGGGCCTGATGAAGCCCTTATCAAGAAACTCTTGTAATTGCTCCTTCAACTCCTTCAACTCAGGAGGAGCCATACGGTAAGGAGGGATAGAAATGGGCTGAGTAACCGGCAACAAATCAATGCCGAAATCAATATCTCTGTCCAGCGGCATACCCGGAAGATCAGATGGAATACGTCAGGGAAGTCCCTCACTACTGGGACTGAACCAACTGGAGGGGTATCAACACTGACATCTCTCACGTAGGCCAAATACGCATCACACCCCTTATCAACCATCCACTGAGCCTTAAGAAATGAAATGACCCTGCAGGGAGTATACTCTAAGGTACCTCTCCACTCTAGATTGACAAACCTGGCATAGCCAGCGTCGCGGTCTTAGCGTGACAATCAAGAATAGCATAATGGGGGGACAACCAGTCCATGCCCAAGATAACATCGAAATCTACCATGCTGAGTAATAACAAATCAGCCCTGGTCTCAAAACCACCAAGAGTAATCAAACACAAATGATATACGCGGTCCACAACTAAAGAGTCTCCCACGGGAGTAGATACATAAACAGGGGAACTCAAAGAATCCTGAGATATCCTCAAATGTGGAGAAAAATAAGAGGACACATATGAATACGTAGATCCTGGATCAAATAATACTGTTGAATCCTTATGGCAAACAGGGACAATACCTGTGATGACTGAGTCTGAAGCAACGGCCTCAGAACGGGCTGGAATAGCATAGTATTTGGCCTGGCCTCCCCCTATAGGGCAACCTCTACCTCCCCGACCTCCACCTCGAGCTGACTGAGGAGGTGGAGTGGCAAATGGGGCTGGAAGAATAGCCAGAGCACCCGGCGGAGCACGTGGAGGCTGATAAGACTGTGGAGGTGCACCCCTCCTGGACCTGGGGCAATCTCTAATCATGTGACGAGTGTCACCACACTCAAAACAACCCCTCGGAGGACGCTACGGCTGAGACTGAATAGGAGCTGGCCTGCTAGGTTGGCCGGTAATAGCACCTCGAACTGGAGGCACACTAGATACTGGCGGTGCATAATAGAACTCTTGAGGGCTAGGAGAAGCTGGAAAACCGCTGGCTGCTTGAAGGGCTGAGTGAATAGGGCGACCTACAAAGCCCCTACCGTAACGTGCTGCTGGTTCACGAGCTCCTGAAAAATGGCCAGTCTCTCGAGACCTCTTGGCCTCTCTCTCCTCTCGGTCCCAGGATAACATGCCCTCTACTCTCCTGGAAATACTCACTGCCTGCTGGTAAGTGATATCCATCTCCAACTCTCTGGCCATATTGGTCCGGATACTAGGGTGGAGTCCCTCAATGAAGCGGCGAACCTGCTCTCTGACTGTGGCAACCAAGGTTGGTGCATGCCGAGCTAACTCACTGAAACAGACTGCATACTCTGACATAGACATAGAACCCTGGCGCAATTGCTCGAACTCCACGTGCCAAGTATCCCTGAGGCTCTGAGGGACATACTCTCGCAAAAACATCTCTGAAAACTGAGTCCAAGTGAGTGAGGCTGCCTCGTCCGGACTACTCAGCTCATAGGCCCACCACCACTTATATGCCGCTCCCCTGAGCTGGAAAGCGGTGAAAGAAACCCCACTGGTCTCCACAATTCCCATAGTGCGGAGAATATGATGACACTCCTCAAAAAATCCCAGAGCGCCATCTGAAGCTAGTCCGCTGAAAATAGGTGGGTGGTACTTCTTGTACCTCTCAAGTCTGAGCTGCTCTGCCTCAAAAGCAGCTACCCTGGTCTCATGCTGTACCGGAGCCACTAGGGGAACAGGAATATACTCCAGGGCCTGATCAACCTGGCCCCTCTGCTCAGGAGTGCGGGCTGCGGGATTCTATGCTCCTCCCCCGACCTGAGATGTAGCGGGAGCTATCGGAAGTAGTCCAGCCTGAACTAGAGTTCTAAACATGCTCATGAATTGAGCTAAAGTCTCCTGTAAGGCTGGAGCAGCAATAGGGACCTCCTGTGCCGGCTCACCAGTTGGGGCTGTTATAGGCTCCTCTGTCGCTGCTCTCGCCGGTGCTCGAGCTGCACCGCGTGGACGTCCTTTACCCCGACCCCGGCCTCTGGCGGCTCTAGTAGGGGGTTCGGGTGCCTGGTCGTCGGTCCTCCCAGTACGGGTCCTCACCATCTGTGGGAAAGAATAGAATAGAATATTAGAATTTTTTATGTCAATAACTCGCACGACAAGGAAATCAAAGAAATATGATTGTTCTTAACAGTTACATAGCCTCCCGAAGATAGATACGGACGTCTCCGTACCGATCCGTGAGACCCTAATAAACCGGCTTGTGACTTGTGACTCCTATGAACCTACACGCTCTGATACCAACTTGTCACGACCCGATTTACCCTCCGAAAGGCATCATAACGACACCTAGTCGCTACGACTAGGTAAGCCTAATTGCGGAAAATATATTAAATAAAAACAATGAAATAAAGACAGAATAAATTACATCTATTAATGAAACATTGCCACTCGACACGTACAAAATATAACTTCCCAAAACCCGGAATATCACAAACAATCACAAGCTTCTAACACTAATGAAGCTCTAACAAAAACTGGAAAAGTACATAAGAACGTCTCTACAAGATAGAATGGAAGGAGACTCGGAGGATTCTGCGGATGCGGCAGAAATACCTTGCAGTCTCTTGGAATCAGCAGCAGCGACTAACCACGAGGCTGATAGCTCGTACCTTGATCTGCACACGAAAACATGTGCAACAAAGGGCATGAGTACACCACATTTGGTACCCAGTAAGTGCCAAGCCTAACCCCAGTCAAGTAGTGACGAGGTCAGGTTAAGGCTCTACTGGATTTATAAATCAATTCAAAACAATACAAAAGATAGGTAGTGTCTACAGTAAACAGTTTAAGAAAAATAATATAATTTTACGGTAAGAAAACCTCGGCTCAACATAATATATATCACAAAGTGGAATCTCCCGGGATATCATCCCGTAGTTTCAAATGATTATGCAGCCCAGGGGGAAAGCTCCCGGAATACGTTCGTAGTCCTAATTTAAATATGCAGTACAGGGGAAAATCTCTCAGAATACGTATGTAGTCCCAATGTAAATATGAAATGCGAATGAATGCCGGATAAGGTTTATTTAAACAGTTCAGGAGAAAAATCCCAGGCAAGACACAGGATAGGACTAACTAAACAAGGTGCACATAGTATCATATAGGAAATTCAGGTAAAACAGGTAGACATTCTCCTTCCTAATCTAAACTACACAATTAGCACATTAAAGTGAAATAAGAGTGAAATGATTTATGGCATGGAAGGAAAAATGGAATTTTTAGCAACAATGGCCCATACACGTACTCGTCACCTAACGTACACGGCGCCCATACAACAAATAGTATCAAAACAACCTATGGGGAAGTCCCCAACATAGAGTTATGCAAGCCACTTACCTCGACTGCTCTACTCAACTCAAAACCATGATCTTGCCACGAGTACCCGACTCCCAATGGCCCAAATCTATTCAATTCAATTTCATAATGTAAATATCATTGTAAGAAATCGATCTAGCTAGTTAGTTCAAGGCTAATACGCGAAACTAGGAAAATTGCCCAAAAATTCCCCCGATCCCACGTCTCGGAAACGAGTGAAAGTTACAAATTTAGAACACCCATTCACTCACGAACTCACTCGAACAAGAATCATCAAAAACTGACGTCAAAATCTCATTAAATTCTCATATTTCTATTTGGGGAACCTTCCTCCCATTTTCATGATTTTTCACCCAAATTCATTGATTGTATTGAAGAAATTGCTATAGATAAATGATATACAAGTTAAATAAGGTTAGTAATTGTTACCTATGAATCTTCTCCTCAAAATCGCCTAATCCCGAGCTCCAAATCGTTTTAGAAAAATATGAATTTCAAGCCCTAGAATTTGGTATAAACTGCCTAGCGATCCCGCACCTGCACCCCTTTGGACCGCACATGCGGAAAATACATCGCAGGTGCGAAAAATCCTTAAGTTGGTTGGAACCGCACCTGCGGTCACTAGGCCGCATCTGCGGGACTCTTGCCGCACCTGCGAGCCTGGCTGACCCAGGTCAATTCCGCACCTGTGATGGCCCCCTCCGCACCTGCGTGTCTGCACCTGCGGCTCCCCTTCCATAGGTGCGAAACACCAGCACCAGCAATGCTTCAGCTGATTTTTAAGTTCAAAACCCATCTGGTTGAGCATCCGAAACATTCCCGAGGCCTATGGGACCTCAACCAAACTTACCAAACAGTCGTAATACCTTATCCCAACTTAGTCGAGCCTTCAAAACACATCACATAACATCATAATCACCAATTATGCATGGATTCAAGCCTAAGAACTTATGAAATTTCCAAAATCTACAACCGATGCCGAAACATGTCAAAACTAGTCCGAATGACCTCAAATTTTACACACATATCATAAATGACACTACGGACCTACAGCCACTCTCGGAATTCCATTCCAAACCCAATATCAGAATTTCACCTATCGGCCGAAATCGCCGAAATTCTAACTTTCGCCAATTTAATTCTAAATCTACTACAGGCCTCGAAAACACAATCCAGACGCGCTCCTAACCCCAAAATCACCCAACGGAGCTAACGGGGTCTACGGAATTCCATTCCGGATCCGTATTCACACAGTTCCAACTACGGTTCGATTTCTAAAGCTTAAACTCATATATAGGGACTATGTGTCCAAAAACTCTCTGAATTTCACAACTAATCATTCTGACAAGTCCCATAAGTAGATATAAAAGTGGGGAAATCAGTTATTAGGGTATCGGGCGTTAAATCTCAAAACGACCAACCCGGTCGTTACAGTGCTTCAAATCTCACTCCGGACGGTCTTGTTTTCGGCACGGAGTATAGATATATACGTGAAAATCACTAAAATTTTAAAAAGAACATAATTTTGAACCTATAATTTCAAAAGTGAGGTGGGTACATGGTAGATACTAAAGTTAAATGTCACGAACCAAACCGATGGGCCGCGAAGGGCACCCGCTACCTTACTCAACCGAGTACCACATAACGTATCTTTTTATATCATAATATCATAGGTAAATGAGGTAGAGAGGCTATCGTGATATAAATAGAATAAAACATGGAGAAATACTCGACATTGGATGATCCAACATGTAATCCAAACTTATACATATGACGTACGGGCCTATAAGGTCGACATGATCCTTTATATACTCAAACATAGGCCGACAAGGCCATACAAGAATCCGTATACATGACATCTCTCTACAAGACTCTAAGAATACATAATATTTTAAAGGTTGGGACTGATCCCCGCCATACCAAACAATACACATCTAAATCATACTGATCAAACAAGCAACTCCGGAGCAAATAGAGTGCACAAACATCTTCCACTGAGATGATCACCTACTTGGAGGACTCTCAACCTGTCTATCGGGACCTGCGAGCATGAAACGCAGCGTCCCCAGGAAAAAGGGACGTCAGTACAAATAATGTACCGAGTATGTAATGAATGAAAATCAGTAGACAATAGACATGAGAGAAACATGGAGTAAAAGACTCGACATGTAAATCTGAATAGCTCTGTGAAATACTTTAATATTTAAAATGTTATGCATATACGTATAAATGTCATGTCGTGCATAGGTACATGTGTTCATAACATCATCAAGCCTCTGAGGGCATCCCATCATATCATCTCGGCCACTGTTGGAAAAATCATCAACGTATACCAGCTGCTCAGGTGGTGGTGCGTATATAACGCCATAACATTTCCCATATCCCATATACATATATATACATATATACGCATATATAACATCGTCTGAGTCATGGGTCAATGTACATGTATAAATGAATGCAATGCATGAGAAGTACATCAATAAAATCTCTCGGCATGTCATAAGACCATCATACCTCTGATTAATATCATGAAACAAACTTTATCAACTTACGTATTTTATGAGACCCATGAACAGACGATAAATAATAATTCACATGGGGAATCAAGAATATAGACACCCCTAGTATTTATATGAATAGAGTAATTTATGAAAACTGTGTGTTTGGTCGTTTCTTCTATATAATTTGGATCATGCCAAAAGAAAGAAGGGGTAGCCTTAACATACCCGGAATAGGGGAAAATGTGTATGATTTTCCTGGAAAAAGTTACATCGTACTCCCTTAGAATCGTAAAATCTCACGCTGCTAATGTGCTAATAATTCTCGTTGGAATTATTTGATGTAGGGATTGGTTGAATAATCATGTTGCTACTGTTTTGTAGTAATTTTCCATGAAATTGGTAACAATTACTAACAAAGTCACCTTACAAATCTTCAAACCTCACATCTGATTGCCTATATTGTGTAACTTTCATTTTTAAAGGGGCTTACAGAATGCTGGAGTGCACATGTTTTGTATAAATCGTGTTCAAGTTCAAAAGGTTTAAAGATATATAAATCTTGTTAAATGCTCTAAAATGGTGACACCTTGCCATGTCTTATATTAGTCATTAGTATCTTTTAAACTCATGAGCTGCCACATTAAAGGTAAGTCCCTCAAACTTATCCAATTTTTTATTTTTTTTATTTTTATTAATCTCTCACTAACCAATAATTAACCAATTACCCAAATAATTATCTCAAATTACTAAGAATATTACTTACTTTTAACATACCTTATACACCTTATTATTATGGCCATGGGGTACCTTGTATGGTACTAGTCCATAAATACCGGGTATTTTAATTCGGGCCGTATTTTATCCAAAATGTCAAACCTCGATGAAAATCTTTCCCTCTCAACTTCACGAATTTACTCATCACTTGTTTGAAATAGCATAATGTTTATAATTTCAAAAATAATATCACTCCCGAACTTATGTTGATTAACTTACGACGAAACTTTAACGTACGAAAATGCGGGATGTATGATCTCATATCCGAGGTTTCACGAATTTGCTTATGGCATACTTTTACGTACGAAAACATGGGGTGTAACATCATTCCCCCCTTTTGGGAAATTCGTCCTCGAATGTTGTGTGATGCACTTATCATTCTCATAACCCATAGCTCTTGCGAATACTTTAATACTCTTCTTGCCATTTAGGCAACTATTCTTTGAATAAATCCAAAGGCCAGGGTATTCCCCTCTTTAGGAATGTCTCTCACACCATAGTCTGGGGTCGGAATTTATCCAATCTCGTAACTCTTGCTATCTTCTGTCATGCAGCATGTACGACTTTTTCATTGTATGTGCGCCTAAGCGACTATTCTCTCATTTCTCCTCCAGTTTTTAGCCAATCTCTAGGCCTCACTTTGTAAGCATATACAGAGCTTAATAAAATGTCCCTCTGGGTATCCATATTGAAATCTTCGCTCGATACTTTGCTGAACTTACAAATATTGTTATATCTTATTTCATAGACATGGTTATTCATTCGTATGACTTTACTGCATCTAGGTAGGACCTACTATACCGTAAATCTCACCTTGGTTTTATTATTATGGAGGTCTGCTACCCAATTCCAGGTTACTCTCCACTTCTCATCATAAATGTATAAATCCAAGTCCTCCAATGCTTTCTTATTATTGTTTATCTAAGGGATGAAATCCTTATATCCTCTCATATGTTGGAACTTTATCCATCTTTTGTCGATTCACCTTAACGTTGATCCATAATCTACCACTGATAACTTAACCTCTTATGTAACACTACCACTAGGGCTCACGTCTCATCAGGGAACATCTGAAATGATTAGACTGATCCTCCTGGGGCGATACCATGCTTTCATAACCGCATCACACAGCATCTCAATGTGATTCACTTCACGTGGGTATTTTAATTTCCTTTCCAATTCATGAAATCCCTTTATTTTCTTCGTCATACCATTACTCAATCGAAGGCCCAAACGTCGTCCCTTATCTATCACAATTATACCCTCATTCTACTTACCAGGGAAGCATTTCATCTTTTCTAAATGTTATTAGTCTTAGGCTCCTTTGAGTTCAGTCAGGCTATAGTGAGCTTTTTCTAACTTAGAGAAACCATCTGCTCTTCTTGTTTTCATGGGCTTAATCCTAAGGACTTATCCATTTTCATTACCTTCTCACTTAGACTTTCTTATCCTTACTCCTGTTTTCTAGAACCTTGTTGCTTCACCTTACAATAGCTTGCGACCTACACATATCTATTTATATTACTTGCAACCTTTCAACTTGCTTGCATCATGGATTACCTTATGCCATTCTGGAACATCACGCGAGATATCACATCGTCTCTAACTCTTCTTTACTCTCTTATTAGAAATTTTGGTACTTAGAAACCATAGGCTGGAAGATATGCCACTGACGACGCTGCTATCATTCCTAGATACTGAATCCCCATGCTGCTAGCCTTCTGTCCGAAGTATGGACTATTCACAGCCTTCTGCATTTGAGTATCTCGTACGTTGTTCTCTTTACCTTACTTACTTTAAAATTTTGCATCATATCTTCTATCTCTTTTACGACCTCCCCTCCACATAGGTATGATTCACGTCCATAACTTGAAGCTCTATTATAATACATGCACCGCTAGTGCATGCACAATATAAGTAAGAGCTTCATGCTGACTTCTTATAAGGCTGGTACCTTAGGTTTTATCGTAGAGCTATCATAAAATATAGCTATTGTACTATCTCTCTTGCACCTCTGATATTAAGAGTGATTCTACAATGTTCTCAATCACGATGTCCATAATTTCCTGGGTCCAATAATCAAGCTACCGATTTACTTAGTTGATGTAACTCTTTAGTTTCCTCTTTCCTCGGATGAACTTTTATGTACGATTAAGATATCTTCCGATCTGCGGCTCATGGTGTTAGTTATTACTTTATCCCTTCAAGGACGCTATGGAATATCCATAATTCAATCTTCTAATAATTCGATCTTGTGTCTGTGACCTGGGCTCAATTCTTTCTTTTAACTTATACCAGAGTCTTCTACGATTGTATGATTATCAACATATATGCTGCATGGATAATACTCTGAGATCTTAAGTGCGTTCATAACATAACTAACTCTGGATCATTGATAGAATAATTCCTTTCGTTCCTTCTCAGCTTTCTTTAAACGTAAGCTATTACTTTTCCTGGTTTTTCTGCCCCTTGTTGCGTGCATACTTAGCTTATCTTAGTTCCCACGCATGTCGGAGTTTTCGGGAAACACATATGATCTCGAATATTACTTTTGATTTTACTTCCCATTCATTAGCCACGGTAGGTGCCACTTTCTTTGGAGCGCTTACAATTTTGTTGTGAGACTGTTGTTACACGACCATTCCCTCTTTAGGCCACTGTTCTTAGGTTGAAGTCTTCTTCCTTATTTCCTCAGCTAGTCTTTCATTGTAGCATTTAGGGAGGACTTTCTGACTCTTGTAAAACTGTGAGCTTATTCGTATACTCGGCGGAATTTTTGATGTCCTTCCTCGTCTATAATTATCCGTAGTTACTTATTTCTACGCCCTTGTTCTAGTAGGGTTGCTTTTGAACTAATATTTTGACTGTCTTCCCAGTGGCACTCTCTTTTATCTCCATAACATCCATACGGTACCTTTAGCTGCCTGGACTCCTAGCTCAATATATCTCAAGTATTATAATGACGTTACTGCGAGGCTGTATTCTCCATGTTGGGGTTCATTATATTTATCTTCCATGATCTGTTGATTTGTCTGTAACCTCTTGTGTGTTCATGACTAGGTTCTTCCTGGATCAACTACTAACTACTCGTTGGCCCATTCTCATATCAATATTTCACGTAAACTTTCTTGGGCTATTTCCTTTGTCTTAACTTACCTCTCGTACTGGCTCTTTTTTTTGTTTTTTAATCCCGGGCTGCTGTCACGTCCCAAAACCGAGGGATAAGACTGGCACCTAACCGGGTGATCCCGATCAAGCGGACCTGAATTGCCTTTCCTGCCCAACGCGTTACCCCGTGTTTACAATATACCTTATTCCACATGAATTAGCAATTCAGAGTTTAAACATGAATCTACTACTCAAGTTCATTTCATACTTTATCATTTTAACATTTGATAATCACAAAACATACAATAGTTCCGATTTGGAGCACGATTACTAGTAAACACATTAACCGCCCAAAATACACATATGTACAACCCACATCATGTCTACGTAGCCTCTAAGAGTACTAAGGGTATACACAATACTTTCCGGAAACAAGGCCCCGACTATACCTTGAAAGACATAACATATACAAAAGAGATGATATAGACTACACACGGCCCCGAGAGGAAGTGGGGTTCACCGGATCTGCTGAAGGTATGAAGGGGGAAACACCACTATCGGCGGTCTGAGCTACCTGCTGTGGAACAACCTACATCCATATAAAAGATGTAGCACCCCCGGCAAAAGGGACGTTAGTACCATTGAATAATATTAGCATGTATGAACAAAATTTATTCCAACTATAATCACACAATACACAATTGGAAGACAGTCAGGGTAACCACACAAGTATCACACAAAGAATTTCATACAGTGTGCTCGGACACCAACAAGCTAACTCTACAAAGATTAAAGTTAGTCATACATACCTTGAATCGGAATTTCCCTTTTATTTTCTACCACAATTCACCGGACCTTCTAGCACCTTCAATCTAGTTCACAATGTGGCATAATTGAACTTAGAATTAGGAATAATGATCATGTCTTGAACTCACTTGAGCATTCTATCAACCACTAGGTGTTCCTTTAGATTAAATGGCCTCTTTTTAGTGAAAGATTACTCTAACCCATTTCCTTTTACTAGATTATGACTAGTTAGTTACATGCATGCAAGACTCCTACCCCCATCTTCATGAACTCACCTAACCATATTTTATTTTAACAAAAATCTAGACATTAAGGTTGATGGGTAGAAGCTTACCTCTTGCAGTGAAGAAAATGGTGTCCTACTTGATCAACTCCAGGCCTGAGTAGTGATGGAGGAACAAATTTGATGAAGATGGCACTCTCTCTCTCTCTAGAACCCACTCTCTCTTCTCTCTAATTTATCAAAAAATGAGCTTAAAATGAAAGGGGAGGTGTTTTAATGAACTGGGGGTCAGGTATAAAATTAGAATTTTAACAGTCCCGAAGGAAATGTGGTTAGGAATGCGATCGCATTCCTGCTATGCCGTCCGCATTCATCTTGCATAATTGGCCCTCAAATGGGCCAAAAAGATAAGTAGACCGCCCCAGGTATGCGACCACTATGCGGTCCGCATACCTGTTATGCGATCGCATAGTGCGTCGCATAACTCTCTCCGCAGAAGTCAAGGTGCAAGAATGCGACAACTATGCGGCCCGCATTCGTGAAATGTGATCGCATTCTAGGCCGCATAGTTGTCCTCAAAATGGACAGCAAACTGTCCAGGTATGCGACCACTATGCGGTCTGCATACCTTATCTGCGATCGCATAGTGGACCGCAGACCTGCGCAAATCTGGAAAATTATATCTTTTAAGTCCCGGGGTACTTTTTACTCGAAAAGGGTTCATTTTAAGAATTTCTACAGTTATAACAACACGAGAACCCATTTGGGCATTATTTTTAGCCATGAAATTTTACGGGTCTTCACATTCTCCCCCACTTAAAATCATTCGTCCTCGAATGAGGATCGGAGAATCACTAGAGTAGGTAAAATACAAAATAAGCCAACCCCCAAATTTTTACTAACTCCGATATTTCCTGAAAATTTTGCCAGAGTTTCCTTTGTAATTAGGTCTATCTACCAGTCAGAGAGCCCCCGAAACACATGTTTAACCAATTCCACACATTACCAGTTACTCTATCAACTTGTACATAATCTGGTCATTTCAACAAGTTACATGTAATTCAATTACTTCCACAAGCCTCACATAGTTCGATTAACTCCACGAATTTGCACATAACTCAACTATCAATGAGTTGCACATAATTCAGCTATGTCAATGAGTTGCACATAATCCAACTAACCACAACAACAGATACATTTATGGCACAAAGTTTTAGAAGTCACAATAGTAGGGTAGTTAGGGGAGTGGAGTGTTATTGCACAAAATTTAACACAATATATAATTTGTTAGGAATGACAACTTTCAAAACCACTACCAGACTTATTCAAACAAGTGGGGATATTTCTCTTTCATTTCATTTTCCGCTTCCCATGTGGCTTCTTCGACTTGTGGACTCCGCCNCTGTCCTATCCTTCGAGCGATCCGATACGGCCCGACATAACTAGGGCTCAATTCCCTTTCTTCCTAAACCACATCACTCTTTTCATGAGAGACACCTTCAAGAATACCCAATCATGTACTTGAAACTCCAAATCTCGTCGATGAACGTCTGCATAGGATTTCTGACGACTCTGAGCAGTCTTCATCCTTTCCGAATGACTTTAACTTTTTCCATAGCTTGGTGCACAAGATCCAGTCCTAGTAGTTTTGTCTCGCCAACCTCGAACCATCTAATCAGAGACCTACACCTCCTTCCATACAACGCCTCAAATGGGGCCATCTGAATACTAGCATGGAAACTGTTATTATAAGTAAATTCTATAAGCGGCAAGTGATCATCCCAGCTACCCTTGAAATCTAATACACAAGCCCGTAACATATCTTCAAGCGTATGAATGGTCCGCTATGCCTGCCCATCAGTCTGTGGATGGAAGGTTGTGCTGAGATTTACCTGCGTACCCAAACATTGTTGAAATTTCTTCCAAAAGTTAGTTGTGAACTAGGCCCCTCGATCCGAGATAATAGACACTGGAGTGCCATGGAGCCTGACTATTTCCTTGATACAACTGAGCGTACTGTTCTGCAGTATCGATGGACTTGACTAGCAAGAAGTGCGCCGACTTCGTGAGTCGATCCACTATTACCCAAACTGAGTTGAACCTACGTGGAGTGCGAGGTAACCCCACCACAAAGTCCATATTG
Organism: Nicotiana paniculata; assembly: GCA_005239505.1. Taxonomy (NCBI): domain Eukaryota; kingdom Viridiplantae; phylum Streptophyta; class Magnoliopsida; order Solanales; family Solanaceae; genus Nicotiana; species Nicotiana paniculata. The sequence goes on from ML320303.1 coordinate 65,427, forward strand.
ATCATCTCCCATTTCCACATTGGTATTTCCATAAGCTGTGCCAACCCACCGAGCCTCTGATGCTCGGCCTTCACTTGTTGATAATTCGGGCACCTAGCCACAAAGTCCGCCACACCTCTTTTCATACCATTCCACCAATAAATCTCTTTGAGATCATGATACATCTTCGTAGAACCTGGGTGTACTGAATACCTGGAATTGTGAGCCTCTGCCATTACCCTTTCCCGAAGATCATCCACGTCCGAAACACATAGCCTCTCTTGGCACCGCAAAACACTGTCATCATTGCCGAGTGAAAATGCTGTATTCTTATGATTTAGAATTGCCTCTCTCAACCGTACCAATGTTGGATCTCTGAATTTTTTTTCTTGATTTCGTTATAAGCGAAGATTCTGCTCCATTACGCACCACGACATCCCCTTCGTCTGAGGTCGAAAGACAGACCCCTAGACTAGCCAACTGATAAACCTCCCGAGCCAAAAGCCTCTCACCTGCTTCCAAATGAGCCAAGCTACCCATGGATTTCCGACTAAGAGCGTCGGCTACCATATTCGCCTTTCCTGGATGGTACAAAATTTTCATATCATAATCCTTGAGCAACTCTAACCACCTCCGTTGCCTTAAGTTCAACTCCTTTTGTTTGAATAAATACTGAAGACTCTTGTGGTCTGTGAACACGTCCACATGGACCCCATAAAGATAATGCCGCCAGATTTTCAATGTAAACACAACCTCCGTGAGCTCCAAATCATGCGTCGAATAATTCTTCTTGTGATTCTTGAGCTGACTTGAAGCATACGCTATTACCTTACCACATTGCATCAACACACATCCCAAACCAACCCTTGAAGCATCACAATACACCACAAACCCTTCTGAATCTCCTGGAAAGGTCAACACTAGCGCCGTATTCAATCTCAATTTCAATTCCTGAAAACTCTTTTCACAAGCATCGGACCACTGGAACTTAACTGCCTTCTGCGTCAGCTTAGTCAATGGGGAGGCGAGGGTAGATAATCCCTCCACAAATCTCTGATAATACCCAGCCGAGCCCAAGAAACTGCGAATCTCTGTTGAGGTCGTTGGCCTAGGCCAATCCTTTACCGCTGCAATCTTCTGGGGATCAACCCGAATCCCTTCCCTGGAAACAACATGGCCCAAAAAGGCGACTGATTCTAGCCAAAATTCACATTTTGAAAACTTTGCATACAACTGGTGCTGATGAAGAGTCTGCAGGACTGCCCTGAGGTGAGTAGCATGATCTTCCTGACTTCGCGAATAAACAAGGATGTCGTCAATGAAGACGATCATAAATGAGTCAAGAAACGGTTTGAAAACCCGATTGATAAGATCCATAAAAGCTGCTGGGCGTTGGTTAGCCCAAAAGACATTACCAGAAATTCGAAGTGCCCATATCGAGTCCTGAAGGCAGTCTTAGGAATATCGTGCTCCCTGATCTTAACTGGTGATACCTGTACCGCAAGTTAATCTTTGAGAAGAACCTAGCACCTTGCAACTGATCGAACAAATCATCTATCCGAGGCAATGGGTATTTGTTTTTTATGGTGACCTTGTTGAGCTGCAATCAATACACATCTGAAGCGATCCGTCGTTCTTTCTGACAAAAAGAACTGGTGTTCCCCAAGGCGACACACTTGGACGAATGAAACCTTTTTCTAATAGATCTTTCAATTGTTCTTTTAACTCTCTCAATTCTGCTGGCGCCATCCGATAAGGTGGAATAGATATTGGCTGCGTATCTGGCAATACATCAATCCCGAAATCGATCTCTCTATCTGGTGGAATCCCTGGAAGCTCGTTCGGAAATACTTTAAGAAATTCATACACAATATGCACAGATTCGGGAGCAGGCACCTCTGAAGTGGTGTCCGCCACCCGGACCAAATGGTAGATGCACCCTTTTTTTTATCATCTTAGAGGCTTTAAGGCAGGAAATAAATCTACCTCTTGGCACAACATTATTCCCCTCCCACTCGATAACTGATTCATTAGGAAACTCAAGCCTCATAATCCTGGTTCGGCAGTCGAGTTTATCAAAGCATGAATAGAGCCAATCCATCCCCATAATTACATCAAAATCTACCATTTCTAACTCAATAAGATCGGCCGTGGCATCCCGACCACGCACCGTGACAACATAATTCCTATAGAATCGCACAGCCGTAATGGAATCACCAACCGGAGTCGACACAGATAACGGCTCGTGAAGCTGTTCGGGTTCTATCCCAAAACTTGAAGCAATAAATGGATTAACATATGACAAAGAAGACCCGGGATCAATAAGAGCATAAACATCATGTGATTGAACAGTCAGAATACCTGTGACAACATCTGGGGAAGCTTTCACACTCTGGCGACCACTCAAAGCATAAAACCGACTAGGTCCCCCTCGACCCCGCGCTCTACCCATAGTTGTACCGCGCCCTGATGGAGCTGGAGGGTGTGCTGAAGATGTAGCGGCTGAAGAGCTGGATGGCTAAGGAGTACCCCTACCCGCGCCTTGACTGGGTGCGCGGTAGTCTCGCTGGATATGGCCTCTTTATGTATTTATATCATACCGGTATGTCCAAGTAACAAGGCTCAGAATGAGACCTTCCACACTTAGGGCATGGGGCCCTCCGCTGTTGCTGGAACCTCCCACCTAAACGACCTGACTGATGGAACCTCCTGCTATCTGAACCTGGTCCAAAGTGACCCTCATTCTGACAACTGTGCCCTGATGGCGGGGCACTTGCTGAGGACAGAGCATAGGACTAGGATGACCCTGATGACCCTCTCCCAAAGACTGATCTCCCTCCTCCAACTGAACTCCAACGGTTGCCCGCTGATCGGGCCCTACTACTACTCTCCCTCTCCATTATTATCTTCAACTTCCGAGCCTTTGTGGCCTGAGCGCCCACGATCTTCCCATAATTCATATCTGAATGCAAGGCAGCCGTAGCAGCTTCATTAACAACCAAGGGACCAAGACCCTGAACAAACCGTCGAACTCTAGCCTCCATAGTCGACATCATGTGGATGGCAATTTGGACAGGCGCACGAACTCCATGTGGTACTCCCACACACTCTTGTTGCCCTGCTTAAGGACCTTAAACTCTGCAGCACGGGCTGCCATAGTCTCGGAATGCAATAAATTATCCATGAAGGCATCAACAAACTCATCCCACTTCGCCGGAGGGCTCCCTCCCCACGGGACCCCTCCCACATCTCAAACCACGAATACGCTGCTCCCTTTAACCGATAGGAAGCCAACTAAACCCCCTCTGTCTCTGTAGCCTTCATAACCTGGAGAGTCTTGTACATTTCATCTATAAAATCCTGAGGATCAGCCTCTGGGTCGGTGTCTGTGAACTCTGGAGGGGCTAACCGCAGAAACTGGTTGACCCTGGAACCTGAAGAATCCCCTTGCTCGCTAGAGGATGCAGGTGCAGCGTGTGATCTTTGGGCCTGGGAGGCCACCGGCTGAATCAACATCAGAATAGATCCCCTGAGGTCCCCATCAGAAATACCGGGACCGAAAGCTGGGACTGAAAAAGGATCAGGAACATCAGCGGGAAGGACTGGAGCAGGGATAGGAATAGACTGGCCTGGAGTGGAGGAGTCAGGCAGATTCAGGGTCGAGGAATCATTCTCACCCGCACCATCAGATAAAGAATTCACGGCCACTTTTGGGGTGGCATTGGCCTCTGGGCCGAGTCGGGCTCTTCTTGGGTGCCATTTACTAGAAAATTGGAACAATGCACGAGTTAGATATAGACAACCTCACCTTTCACCACATCGCATGATACAGAGTAACAATGAAAGGGTATTTTCCTAAATGTCCATGCAGCCCCTTAATTACAGATGTGGTCGACAACACACCGATACGAAGGGCTCTACTAGACACAGTTCCGAGACATCCTAGGACACTTTTAAAAACCTTAGGCTCTGATACCAAGTTTGTCACGCCCCAAAACCGAGGGACGAGACCGGCTTCTAACCGGGTGATCCCAGTCAAGCGGACCTCGATTGCTTTTCCTGCCCAATGCGTTACCCCGTGTTTACAATATACCTTATTCCACATGAATTAGCAATTTAGACTTTAAACATAAATCTACTACTCGAGTTCATTTCATCCTTTATCATTTCAACATTTGATAATCACAAAATATACAATAATTCTGATTCGAACCACGATTACTAGTAAACACATTTACCGCCCAAAATACATATATGTACAACCCACATCATGTCTACGGAGCCTCTAAGAGTACTAAGGGTTTACACAATACTTGTTGTCAACAAGGCCCCTGCTATACCTTAAATGACATAACATATACAAAATAAATCATATAGACTACACACGGCCCCGAGAGGAAGCGGGGCTCACCGGATCTGCAAAGGTATGAAGGGGGAAACACCACTATCGGCAGTCTGAGCTACCTGCTGTGGAACCACCTACATCCATATAAAAGATGTAGCGCCCCCCGGCAAAAGGGACCTTAGTGCCATTGAATAATACTAGCATCTATGAACAAAGTTTATTCCAAGTAGAATCACACAATACACAATTGGAAGACAATCAGGGTAACCACACAAGTATCACACATATATACAGGAAGTTACAAATGGAGATTCCACAGTTTCTCATTCCAATTATTCATCTGTTGCAGCGCCCAATCCGATCCCACCGTACATTCTCATCTCACCCTTATTACCTCTCCACCCTTATTACTTCGTGTTGCGGCGCCCAACCCAGTCCTACCGTACAATCACATTTCACCCTTATTAACTCTCCACCCTTATTACTTCGTGTTGCGGCGCGCAACCCGATCCCACTGTACGTTCACATCTCATAGCAACTATAACCAACAATTATATCACAGAGATCTTCATCATCAAGAACATAAGTTCATATCAACCAACAACTATATGAAGTCAAGGCACAATAATCCTTACCAAACAGTAATTCACATATGGTGATGCCATCATTATTTAACTCAATTAAATAAATCCACAGTTTCTTTTCATCATTCGCCACACTCGGCCCTTAGCAATTAGATACCTTTCCACATTAGAGTACGTTAACATTCTTTAATTTAATAGCACATACTGCCATATTGACATATTCGAACATTTAACGAACCTTACGCATGGTAGGATAAGCACGAAAAAATCACCCTTCATAATCTCAATTAGCATGGTAATCGACTTAAGAAAATCAGAGAATGAACTCGTACACCTCGACACAACAGGACAATCAATTCACATATGCTCAAGCAAGAATTTCATACCGTGTGCTCGGACACCAACAAGGTAACTCTACAAAGATTAAAGTTAGTCATACATACCTTGAATCGGAATTTCCATTTTATTTTCTACCACAATTCACCGGACATTCTAGCACCTTCAATCTAGTTCACAATGTGGCATAATTGAACATAGAATTAGGAATAATGATCATGTCTTGAACTCACTTGAGCATTCTATCAACCACTAGGTGTTCCTTTAGATTAAATGGCCTCTTTTAGTGAAAGATTACTCTAACCCATTTCCTTTTACTAGATTATGACTAGTTAGTTACATGCATGCAAGACTCCTACCCCATCTTCATGAATTCACCAAACCATATTTTATTTTAACAAAAATCTGGAAATTAAGGTTGATGGTAGAAGCTTACCTCTTGTAGTGAAGAAAATGGTGTCCTACTTGATCAATTCCAGGCCTGAGTAGTGATGGAGGAACAAATTTGATGAAGATGGCACTCTCTCTCTAGAACCCACTCTCTCCTCTCTCTAATTTATCAGAAAATGAGCTTAAAATGAAATGGGGAGGTGGTTTAATGAACTGGGGGTCGGGTATAAAATTAGAATTTTAACAGTCCCGAAGCAGAAATGTGGTCAGGAATGTGATCGCATTCCTGCTATGCGGTCTGCATTCCTGTCGCATAATTGGCCCTCAAATGGGCTAAAAAGAAAAGTAGACTGCCCAGGTATGCGACCACAATGCGGTCCGCATACCTGTTATGCGATCACATAGTGCGTCGCATAACTCCCTCCGCAAAAGTCAAGGTGCAAGAATGCGATAACTATGTTGCCCGTATTCGTGAAATGCGGTCGCATTCTAGGCCGCATAGCTGTCCTCAAAATGGACAGCAAATTGTCCAGGTATGCGACCACTATGCGGTCCGCATACCTGATCTGCGATCGCTTAGTGGACCGCAGACCTGTGCAAATCTGGAAAATTATATCTTTTAAGTCCCGGGGTACTTTTTACTCAAAAAGGGTTCTTTTTAAGAATTTTTACAGTTATAACAACACGGGAACCCATTTGGGCATTATTTTTTTCCATGAAATTTTACGGGTCTTCACAGTTGCAACCCTTACTTCCCCTCCTTGACGTCGTGCTTGCATAATGTTTTGGAATCGTAGCATATCTGTAGGATTTGGATAAGTGCAATCCCATCCCTTTTTCATTTTATCGCATTCTTCCTTTACCACTCCATGATTATGAGAACCACTAAATTCTGACTTCATGCCATATTCCCCCCTTTAGGGGAGTACTAATAGTTGAAGCTACGACGATTTACCTATAGATGTTTTACCTCTTCATCTTTGGCGTCTTTTCACATCATTGATTACCCTTAATCACCTTGTAGTAATGCTTTTTGTACCAAGGATAACAAAATTCCTTATTCGCGAGGATGACACTTAGTGTAACTGGCGCACATAGTCCATTAAGCTTAACTTTGCTCATATTGATTGCTTTAGGGAAGCGTCTTCCTGAATGACCTTTAAAGGGTATTCTTTTATCGCCCATTCTATTATCGCCGGAACGAAATCTCTGAAATTCTCATGATGCCGACTATTATCATATCACTCAGTCCCCAGTTCACGTTTAGTTCATCTTGTTCACCAGCCCATACTAGTTTCTATTATTCTGGGGTCTAACTTTCCCTTTCGGTATTTGCGTTGGAGTCACGAACTTATTTTTCGAAGTGATGATATGACTTATGGCCTATACTCTTTTGTTGTCCTAAGTCCTGTCACCTCTCGTCTCAACCTGAATTGTAGGTAATGTTCATCTCTACTAATTAGGTACCTCGTACCCTTCTTCACCCTGCTTCTTCTATTTGTTGAAACTTGTGTCTACCTTCCGATTCTCTTATTCCCCCTTTTTTTTTACCATAAGAGTGGATAGACATTCTTGCCTTAGGGATCCTTATCAAGAAACTTACACGTCTTAGTAAACACATGATCAGCTGAATTCCTCATATTTATTCATCATAAGCATCATGAAAAATCGCGTTCTCCTGACTCAACTCTTCCATAGCCACATTCAATCTCTTACCAATCGTCTTTTGGATGTAGGTATCGTTTTATTACGAATAGAAGTTAGGAGTTTGAATTCTTATAATTGAGCTCTATGACACGATCTAGAGTAAGAAGAAAGAGTGACAATCCTAAATGCCATGTAGCCTCCTACTTATAAGTGTGGTGCACGACACACCCATAAACAAGGTTCTACTAGACACGGCTTGTAGCTTCCCTAGGACAGATTTGCTCAGATACCACTTTTGTCACGACCCAAACCGATGGGCCGCGACGGGTACCCGGTACCTTACCCAACTGAGTACCAACATAACGTATCTTTTCGTATCATACTATCATAGGTAAATGAGTCAGAGAGGCTATCGTGAGATAAGTAGAATAAAACATGGAAAATACTCGACATTGGATGATCCAACATGTAATCCAAACTTATACATATGACATACGGGCCTATAAAGTAGGCATGTTTTATATACACAAACATAGGACGACAAGGCCATACAAGAATCCGTATACATGACATCTGTCTACGAGCCTCTAAGAATACATAATATCGTAAAGGTTGGGACAGAGCCCCGCCATACCAAACAATACACATCTAAATCATACTGATCAAACAAGCAACTCCGGAGCAAATGGAGTGCACAAACATCTTCCGCTGAGTTGCTCGCCTACTTGGAGGACTCTCGACCTGTCTATCGAGACCTGCGGGCATGAAACGCAGTGTCCCCAAGCAAAAGGGACGTCAATACAATTAATGTACCGAGTATGTAAGGAATAAAAATCAGTAGACAATAGACATAAGAGAAACATGGAGTAAAAGACTCGACATGTAAATCTGAATAGCTTTGTGAAATCCTTTAATATTTAAAATGTTATGCATATATGTATAAATGCCATGGCTTGCATAGGTACATGTGTTCATAACATCATCAAGCATCTGAGGGCATCCCATCATATCATCTCGGTCACTGTGGGCAAAATCATCAACGTATACCAGCTGATCAGGTGGTGGTGCGTATATAACGCCATAACCTTTTCCATATCCCCTATATATATATATATATATATATATATATATATATATATATATATATATATATACATACATATATACGCGTATATAACGCCGTCTGAGTCGTGGGTCAATGTACATGTATAAATGAAAGCAATGCATGAGAAGTACATCAATAAAATCTCTCGGCATGTCATAAGATCATCATACCTCTGATTAATATCATGAAACAAACTTTATCAACCTACGTATTTTCTGAGACCCATGAACAGGCGATAATAATAATTCACATGGGGAATCAAGAATATAGACACCCCTAGTATTTCTATGAATAGAGTAATTTATGAAAATCGTGTGTTTGCTCATTTCTTCTGTATAATTTGGATCATGCCAAAAGAAAGAAGGGGTAGCCTTAACAGACCTGGAGTAGGGAAAAGTTTGTATGATATTCCTGGAAAAGGTTACACGTACTCCCTTAAAATCGTAAAATCTCACGTTGCTAATGTGCTAATAATTCTCGTTGGAATTATTTGATGTAGGTATTGGTTGAATAATCATGTTGCTACTGTTTTGTAGTAATTTTCCACGAAATTGGTAACAATTACTAACAAAGTCACCTTACAAATCTTCAAATCTCACATCTTATTGCCTATATTGTGTAACTTACGTTTTTAAAGGGGCTTACAGAATACTGGAGTGCACATATTTTGGTATAAATCATGTTCAAGTTCAAAAGGTTTAAAGATATATAAATCTTGCTAAATTGCTCTAAAATGTGCTCTAAAATGGTGACACCTTGCCATGTCTTATATTAGTCATTAGTAGCTTTTAAACTCATGAGCTGCCACATTAAAGGTAAGTCCCTCAAACTTATACAATTTTTTTATTTTTATTAATCTCCCACTAACCAATAATTATCTCAAATTACTAAGAATATTACTTACTTTTAACATACCTTATACACCTTATTATTATGGTCATGGGGTACCTTGTATGGTACTAGTCCATAAATACCGGGTATTTTAATTCGGGTAGTCTTTTATCCCAAAATATCAAACCTCGATGAAAAACTTTCCCTCTCAACTTCACGAATTTACTCATCACTTGTTTGAAATAACAGAATGTTTATAATTTCAAAAATAATCTCATTCCCGAACTTACATTGATTAACTTACGATGAAACTTTAACGTATGAAAATGTGGAATGTATGATCTCATATCCGAGCTTTCAAGAATTTGCTTATGGCATACTTTTACGTACGAAAACATGGGGTGTAACATTAAACTCGTCAAATATAAATTCTAAATCCGCATCTTCACAATAATGCACTCATCCTCTTGAAATCCTAGATCCGTCTCTGGACTCGGGTCGGATATTGGGTCAAAACGGATAAATTATTTGACCCGACTCGTATTTGAGACGGATAAAATACGAATTTATCCGACAAATAATATGAATATCCATATTATCGATGACTTCTTAAATATCATCACTTATGAGAGAATTCCTAGTCTTCCAAACTTGAGGAACTCAAATTTGAGGCTTTACAAATATAAAAGTTAAACACATTAATTATTCATTGGTTATCTATTTGGTTAACCATTTTCTAAGGGGATAATATGATTCTTTATCCATATTCGACCCGTTTTCCAAATGAATAAATACATAACACATGTCACATACAACATTATCACTACATCATAGTTAATTAATATATATATATATATATATACACGTTCGATATAACTTTGATCAGTCCAACAGAGCTAAGAGGGCATGCCAAAAAATAGAAAGGCCAAGGTCAAAAAAGGCGAGATTTACATACGCAAAGATTGTTTTTGCCAGATTTACAAGATCTCTATATTTTTTTCTGAAAATCATTGTGGTCAAAGTAGTATAAATGAAGACATACATCACAAGAATGATAACTCAAAATATGAAACAAACATATCTGCTTGACTCAAGTGACCAAATTCTATATCTGCTACACCTCACCCGCGATTCACGATTATATTGCTGCTCTCAAGGCCCCTCTAGCAGCTTCGCGCTTCATCTCTGCAGCTTTACCACTTCCTCGGAAATACATGTATACTTGCTGCATAATGAGATCGCAAGGAACAAAAACGTTACGTCTCTCACTCCCTAAGATGCAAGAATAAAACTGTGTGTGTGGAGAAATCAGATAAGGAGGGAGGTCATACCTGAATAACCCAGATGCTCAGTACTGATTCAAGACAAAATAGACCAAAACCGATGAAATAGAAAACCTAAACGCCAGAAAGTAAAAGTCATGTTAACACTCGGACTTCAGATGACTACTCAAGCAGGTTCTTTTCCCTTTTTCTATTTTTCTTGTCGAAATTAATGAAGGGGGTTGGGGAGGCTTTGGGGGTAGGGGGTGGGGAGGGAATACGTTGGAGATGCTGTGGAATCTGCCAAATAGCATGTCGAAAACGTACCCCAACAAGTACTTGTTTGCCGATGAGATCTACCGCGGGTAGAATGCCTCTGTTCCAACAAATTGTACAAGGTCAGATCACAGAAACAGATAATAGCAGCAACAACAACAACAACAAACTCAATATATTTCCACAGTGTGGGGTCTGAAAAAGGTAATATGTACGCAAACCTTAACCCTACCTCGCGGAGGTAGAGAGGCGGTTTCCGGTAGACCCTTGGCTCAAGGGAAACAATTTAGAAACATATAATAGCAACTACTTCGAAGAAATCCGGAGAAATCTAAAAGCAATTATCTAAAAAGAAGGGGCATAGCTCGTTGGTACAAGTTACATGAATAAGATTAAGATGTTCAAACTGAGCAACAATTAGTAACTACACTCATTTTCCCTTCTCATTTTCTTTTACATGGGATTAGAAGCTAAGTTCAACATCAGGAAAGGAACTTTAAATAATGCATTTACACAACTTTTTAAAAACAAGTCAAATGCAAGATTCTTACGTAAGTGATTTTCCTCTGAAAACTACTGGAGGGGCAACAGCAGCAAAGATGCAGAATGCAATGTGAAGCTGTACACAGAAGCAAAATATAAGACATATCTTTGCATTCACCAATTTAGATAGGAGATAAGGAAACACAATTGTATGAAACTTACCAAGTAAAACAAGAAAAACCATGCAAACTTCATGGCACCCTCAGTTCTGTGACAATATTTGTGTTAGTCCCACAAAGAAAGGAACAAAAGAGTGGAACTGAAAATATTATCAGCGACCAACCTACAATATCTTAATAATGGACAAGCTTTTGCCTAATACTACAGCTACATAATCATTAAGTTCAGTCTACATTCTGGACCTATGTTGCTCGGACTCCCCGAAAATGTGTCCGGATACGTGTCGGATCCTCCAAAAGTAGTGCATTTTTGAAGGATCCGACATAGGTGCGGCTACATTTTGGAGAGTCTGCGCAACATAGTTCTGGATTACTGCATTCAAAAAGTGGTTGATTTAATTCTGAAAGTAAATGTTTAGTTATCCAAAAGGAAGGAACATTTACCTGAAAGCACGATAAAGAGGACGATACCACAGTACATAGGCTCCTGGAACCCCCGATATGAAGTAAATAATAGAAAGGAACCAGATCTTTACATCTAAAGCCAAAAACTAAAAGTTAGGACGCTCTAGCAATAAGTGATGATGTCTAGGGAAAAGGAACATGCTGAATTAGACAAACCTCCTTCTTTAATCCATGCTGTAGTGGTAGCTATGATGTTCCATAAAAGGCATGCAAAAAGTCCTGTCACCATCATCTTTTATCCAATCAGGAAGGGAGCAACAAAAATCTCACCGATGTAAAAAAGCGGAAAAGCAAGCATATGAACACTAAAACTACTATAGACAGAGATCTCCTAAGCTATAACACGTAAATCAGTTTATTCTATGGATGAAATAACTGAATGCTCACAAAAGTTTGTTTCGATTGGTGTGGTTGATAAAAAAAAATTAAAGTGTTGGCCAAGAAGGAGGCAGTAATGCAAAGAATTTCACCAAACCTAAATTTTCATACTACAGACTGATATAGATGCTTTCCTAACCTAAATACTTGGAGATTTTGCAACAAAATATGGACAAAATGAGGGGAAAAAACTTGTACTGGTTATAATAGTTAAAGTGTTGGTCAAGAGGAAAGAGACAGAGTACTGAAACAGGCTCTTTCAATATTCTGTACTTAATTACTAGAAGGTCTTGCAGGAAAATCGGGAAAAGGAAAGGAAAAGAAAAAAGAACTCTCGTTTTTGCCCATTTTGATGGTGATGCTTTTTTCCCCTTCTGATTTTTTGATGAAGGGGGTAATAACAATGTTTCACTTTGCCAAGAAGATTCAGTAAGTTATGCCAGAATGACATTTGTAAAATATGCTTCAATACCATAAAGGAAAAAGACAAGACATTTTACTTCCGAAAAACTTCGTAACTAAGTAAATAAATGTATCAAATGGAAGCCAAATGCATCTTTAGGTCCCAAGTCTACTTGTCTTCAGAAAAGAAAAACATGCCTGATTGTTGAATTTTTTTGGTCCAATGCAATAGTTATTAAGTCTTAAATGTTGCATGACTGGAAAAGCCAAAAAGTAGAAAGCATCCGTCACATAAGGTGCTTCAAATTAGAACAAAGCAACATATAGTGAGGTAAAGTTGACGTACCCAACAATGTAGTAAATGCGACATATTGCAGCCTTTGCAAATGAACAGGTATTTCATTTGCAATGTCGTGATGGATAATTGGGAAGAATGGAGGCCAATTTTTTGCCTCAATAACAATGCCAGCTGCAAATCAGAGAGAATAGAGGGACTTGTAATGCACTGCATTAAATTATCTGAACCATGTAACCTTTTAAGTAAGCTTATAAATACTCAGGAATAATCACACTAATAAAATAAGGGGAGTCAACATATAGTATATATATACGAAAATAAAATATTGATCTAGCAAAACAATGGAGTATAATTTTTCGACGAACATAAGGTGGCTCTGCCACTGGTTACACCATCGTAATTAAATTTGGACAGGCACAATGGATATCATAGGGAAGGAAACAAGACAATGACCATGATAAGAATGAAAAATCAGGGAAGTCAAAACAAAAAAAAGAAAAGTTCAGTCAGCTCTATTTCTTGTTATGTACTAGGATTTTTTTTTTTTTCCTTTTTGGTTCCTAGTTTAGATGTCTATAAAATCACAAGACTAAAATAGCCCCACGTTTAAATCTAGAAGTTGTAAAAGGATACAAGAGATAAGTGGATTAGTACAGGAGAAAATGAAATACCTCTTGCAGCAGCCTCTTCTTTTCGCCTTAATTCCTGCACGGCATCAACAAACCAAATCAGGGAATAATGACGTTTGTACCACAAGCAAACATGAGCTGCAGGGGATAGAAGGGACGAATATTTTCCACTTGCAATGTTTCAAGGTCAACATTAATTTCAACTGGTGGAAGAAGAAGAAAAGCCAAAAGAGACTCAAGTCACAAAACACATACTATAATGCAATTTAGAGATCAGGGGATGATTGTCTCATCTTTTTGCTGGTAAATATGGGATAGGATCGACCTTGGAAGCTGACTTTGTCTCCCATTTAAGCTTTAGGACCAATATAGGAGACCGTGAAGACAAGTTACAGAAAAGAATTAGGACAAATTAGAGCCAGCATAGGAGGCTTGACGACAAATGAAACAAATCAAAACTCAGCATCGACCTACATACTGTATTGTTTAATGGAATATATTAGGAGTCAACTTTAGTCACAAGCGTTACAATACAACAAAAGAGTAAACATAATTTCATAGAAAAGGCGAAGTCTGCAAGAAAAAACTGTATTATTAATTCTTTAAACTATTTTGCAGCACAAGCTTGCTATTTGGTCACTTACCCCCATGGTATTACAAGCTATAAAAGAGAGCAAGGACGAGAAAGAACCCTAATGTGGACATCCGGAAACAATCCAGGGATTACGAATAGGGGAAAAAAGACCTATAGAAGAAATAACTTTTAATACTGTTAAAAGAAGAACTGGTTGAAAGCTACTCAAGAAACATGGTTCCAGAAAAAGACCCAGCACTTTACAAATATAGTTCATATACAATGTGTACCTGTTCCCTCCTTCGCAATTCATTCTCCTTAGCCTGGAGTTCCTTCTCTTTCTTTTTCAAGTCCTACAAAGAGATCATAATAATAGATATCAAATAAGATAAACTGGGTAAATATCTAATAACATTCAACAAATACAAATGTGCAAAGTACCGCAGCACTATCAAGAGGAATATCAATAGGCGCATCACGATCATAGAAATCAGCAGGTTCATGCGGAAGGGGTGAAAGTCTTGATTTTGTCGCTGGAGGAACACTCGCAGTACTCTGAAAAGTGAAAAGATGACATATTTAGTAGCAAGGATCAAGATAAGGGTTCAAATATGATATCTACAGAAGAACTCAGATCTCCCACTGAATGACTTGTCATTGCAAAGCAAAACATATTTTGAATTTGAGAAAAGAAAAATATCTTCATTAGAAAATTGTGGAGATAGAGCACTGCACATGAAATGTTGACAGCTTGGAAATACAGAAGAGAAGCACAAAAGTAGAGCTTGGGAAGTAATTTTCTAGCTCTAATGTGAACCTTATGGAAGGAAAGGAATAGAAGATCAAGTTTGAGAGAAACGGAATCCATTATACAAAATAGTGGAACTTCAACGTTTTTCATACATTTATGGAGTACTTTTGATATTTATGATGACGAAATGCCTTAGTATGATGCTGCTCTGAATTTTGCATGCTTGTAAGCAAATCTTAGTCAATCAACTAACCTACAGTCCCAAACTAGTTGGGATCAGCGAAAACAAACTCTCACAAAATATAAGTAGTACACAATTTCCATAAAACAGACAGACAAAGACGGAGACAGGAAGAAGGTAGGGACTGCCCGTCTAACTTACTGTGGTATAAAATGCGCCTCCACTAAATTTTGATTGCCCTGATTTTCCTCCTCCATCCTGCAAAAAATATATCAGAAGATAAATTGGCCAACTTACAAGATCTGGGAAAAAATATCTGCTTTAAGCCTTTTAACACATGGCTTTTAAGTCATAATTGATATTCAGGCAAAGGAGATCGCGGGAAAAGATAATACATCCTGCAATAAGCCAATCAATATGACACAACAACATCATTTCATGTAGTTTCGTAATTATACATAAAAGATTTTTCATTCAAAACATATAGTATCAAGGATTAGAAGGTTCTTGTTTTCAGATAAGAATGGTAGAATTTGTCCAAGATTTTCCAAAACCATGTTTATGACTAGAAATATTGCTATTTACGCTGACTTTTCTGTTAAATTGCATTTAATTGTCAACTCTAATGAGAATTAGGTGTTGGGATTGGAATTATACATGCCTTATGAAGTTCCTTATCCACTAACAGTGACATTCTGATATTTAGTACTTCTACTAGCGAACACATTCAGAATTATAATGTATAAGCATCTTACAGTTGCAGGACCATTTGCTCATACTCTTAAAAAATGTGGAACTGACCAACCTCCAACAGTCATTGGCCAAACACAACCATTTCATTTTGGTGTACGGGCCAAGCTTGTGCTCGTCTCAAGTATTCCACTGGGTACCTACTATCTCCTACCAGCACAGGTACAAGGTAACTCTACCCACCAAGGCTTAGGAAGAAATCACCTAGCATTTTGTGTACTTGTTGGGATTTGAACACGAGACCTCATGGTTCTCCTCACTTCATTGACCACTAGGCCATACCTTGGGTGACGAGTAACTTTTTGACAAAGATTTCTAAACCCCTTTCCAAAGATAAGACAGCTTCAGGCAAAATCATCAACAGAACCAAGAATTCTAGAGGCAGCGAAATTAGCAGAACCTAGCTAAAGCTTTATGGCCAAAAAGTCACACAACAATTTCAAACAGATGCCAAGTTATGCTCAATCATCTACAAAGAACAAGACAGAAATTGAACACTGAAGCAATCAGTTTTAGTGAGTCATACAAAACATGAACCTCGGCATACACTTATATCATCACACAGAAGACATTAAAACCCCAAATATTCAATTCAGACGATGTCAATTTCAAGTCTTACACCAGGAAGAAATCAGTCAATTCACTTACCCATCAGGAAAAAGACTTGAACTTAGTACCCCACACATGAAATTATGAGAGAATAGATTGAAACCCCAAACACCCAATTCAGGCAAAGTCAATTTCAAGTCCTACACTATCAAGAATTCAGTCAATTCTCTCATACCCATGATGAAAAAACCTTGAACTTTAGTTCCACACAGATGAAACTATGATTGAAACCCCAAATACTCAAGTCAGACAGTCAATTTCAAGTCTTACACTATGAAGAAATCAGTCAAATCACATACCCATCAGGATAAAAACCTGAACTTAAGTTCCACATACATACAACTATGGACTCCTAAGGTTCGCCGGAAAACTACACTGTCTTTAATGTATATATACTATGTGCCGAATCCCCTAGACTTCTTTGTGTGTTTTTTTCAGAAATAAACCATAAAAGATATATGATATTAACAAGAAAAAGGAGCTTACAGCAAAGGGGTTAACCTCCACATACACTTATATCATTTCACAAACAAGATTAAAACCCCTAAACACCCAATTCAGCCAAAGTCAAATTCAAGCACAACAAATTATCAAGAAATCAGTCAATTCACACCCATCAGGAAAAGACTTCAACTTTAGCTCCACATACATGAAATTATGTTCCCCCTCCCCCTCCCCCTCCCCAAAAAAAAGGAGCATCATAATTTCCGAAATAAACCATAAATCAACCGTATTTCATGTGATGATATTTGACTTGACACCGAGTTTAAGAAAAAAAGAGTTTTGGTATAAAAAAAATCCACAGAAAGCTATCATTCTTACTGCGACAGACTAAAAGGAAAGAGTAGCACATAAATGAGAATATAAAATAGAAAGAGAGAGGAGCATACAGCAAAGGGGTTAACTTCTTCTTCTTCAGCAAAAGGATTGCTATCATAACGGCTACCCATTTCAGCAAAAATGTTTGTTACTGTTCTCAAAGAAATTCACAAGGGAGAAAGAGGAAGAAGTAAAGAAGGGGAATTAGCTGAGATCTGAATATAGTCAAAATAGCTGAAAAAGCTTACAAAAGAAGGAAGAATGGAAAAGTCTTGGGAAAAAAAACAATCAAAATTTGAGGGCTGAAGAAAATCAAGGAAATTTCTACCATTCTAGAGAGAGAGAGACTTTGCTGCATAAAAAATTTGGAGAGGGGTTGGGCCCGGGGGTGGGGGTTTGGGGGGGGGGCGGTTGGTCAGCTGTGAATATAGTGTATATTTGAAGGGTATTGAAATTTTTGGTACAGACACAGAGAAAATGCAGCTAAAATAGGAGAGACACATAACATGAATTTGCGTTTCTTTTAAAAAAACAAAGACACTAATGAAATACTGTTATAAAATAACAACGGTAAAGTAAATAAACTAAAGACAAGTATACACAAAAATTGATATATTATTGAACTTTCAAATTGATGTTCAATGAACTGAAAACTCCTCTATTTATAGAAGAAAGGAAGTAGTTGCGAGGTTTTTCAGGAAACAGCTGCAAGGCTTTTCTTCAGCTGCTTGTAAGTTGTCTGCATGAGCTGTTTGCAACTTGTCGGTTTAATAAGAAGCTATTGCAAATCATGTCATTGAGTTGCTTGCAACCTGCCTGCATTATCTGCTTGTAGATAAACTTCAACAGAGTACTAAATGGATAATCTTATCTATAGCGGAGTAATAAATGGACATCCACAATATAATAATTTCATAACACTCCCCCTTGGATGTTCATTAAAGATAATGTGCCTCGTTAAAACCTTACTAGGAAAAAACCAACGAGAAAAAATCGAGTGAAGGAAAAAAGAGCACATATTTAGTAATACGCATTTCGAGCTGCCTCATTAAAAATCTTACAAGAAAAACCCAATGGGAAAAACCTTAGTAAGGAAAAAAGAGTACAGCGCGTATTTTACTCCCCTAATGGAAACCTTGTTTCAAATATTTGAGTCTCCGTATTCCAATCTTGTATACCATTTTCTCAAAAGTTGAAGTTGGGAAAGACTTAGTGAACAAATCCGCCGGATTGTCACTTGAACGGATTTGTTGCACATCTATGTCACCATATTTCTGAAGATCATGTGTGTAGAATAATTTTGGTGAAATGTGTTTCGTTCTATCTCCTTTTATAAATCCTCCCTTCAATTGGGTTATGCATGCAGCATTGTCTTCGTATAAAATTGTGGGCCTTTTCTCACATTCCAAACCACATTTTTCTCGAATAAAATGAATTATTGATCTTAATCATACGCATTCCATACTTGCTTCATGAATAGCTATTATCTTAGCATGATCTGAAGAAGTAGCAACAATAGATTGCTTTGTGGAGCGCCATGATATGACAGTATCGCCATATGTAAATACGTACCCGGTTTGAAATCGAGCTTTATGGGGATCAGATAAATAACCCGCATCTGCATAACCAACAAGATCTGCACTATCTTTGTTAGCATAAAGCAAACCCATATCAAGAGTTCCCTTTCGCATTATATGCTTAATCCCGTTCCAATGTCTCTGTGTAGGAGAAGAACTATATATTGCTAGTAAATTAACAAAAAATGATATGTCAGGCCTTGTAGCATTAGCAAGATACATTAGTGCACCAATTGCACTAAGATAGGGTACTTCGGGACCAAGGAGTTCCTCATCCTCTTCTGGAGGTCGGAACGGGTCCTTATTCACTTCAAATGATCGAACAACCATTGGTGTACTCAATGGATGTGCTTTCTCCATGTAAAAGCGTTTTAAGATCCTTTCTGTCTAGGCAGATTGATGGATAAAGATCACGTCTGCTAAATGTTCAATTTGTAGACCAAGACAAAGTTTTGTCTTTCCAAGATCTTTCATCTCAAATTCTTTCTTAAGATATTCAATTGCCTTTTGGAGCTCTTATGGAGTTCCAACAAGATTTATGTCATCAACATAAACAACAGTATAACAAATTCTGGTGTCATTTTCTTTATAAAAATACAAGGACAAATAACATCATTTATGTAACCTTCTTTCCGCAAATATTCACTAAGGCGATTATACCACATGCGCCCAGATTGCTTTAAATCGTACAAAGATCTTTGTAATCTGATTGAATATATTTCCCGAGATTTTGAATTTGTTCGGGCATTTTAAATCCTTCAGGGATTTTCATGTAAATTTCATTATCAAGTGACCCATACAGATAAGTTGTAACCACATCCATTAGATGCATTTCAAGCCTTTCATGTAAGGCTAAACTGATGAGATATCGAAATGTTATGGCATCCATAACGGGTGAATATGTTTCTTCATAATCGACTTCAGGTCGTTGTGAAAATCCTTGTGCGACAAGGTGAGCCTTGTATCTTCCAACTTCATCTTTATCATTTCTTTTCCGCACAAAAATCCATTTATGACCAACTGGCTTTATACCAGCAGGTGTTTGGATTACTGGTCCAAAGACCTTTCTTTGAGCAAGTGACTTCAATTCCGATTGAATTGCCTCATGCCATTTTGGCCAATCAGATCTTTGTCGACATTCTTCGATAGATCGGGCTTCAAGATCTTAGCTATCTTGCATAATGTTTAGTGCAACATTAAATGCAAAAATATTATCCACCACTATTTCAGATCGATTTAAATTAATCTCATCACCAATAGAACTTAATAAAAGTTCCTCAGTCACTTGAGTCTCGGGTTCATTAATTTCTTCAGGAATCTCAGAACTAAACAGACCTTGGGTCTCTTCAGGGGATCTCTTCATAATATTATTTTGATCATTTGTCGATTTTTTTTCTAGGATTTCGATCCTTAGAACCCAAAGGCCTACCACACTTCAGGTGTACTTTGGGTTTACTAGCTATCATGCTAGTAGATGGTCCTGCTGGGACAACAATTCGGATAGGCACATTCTCTGCAGGGATATGTGACTTAGTTATCCTTTTCAAATCAGTAAATGCGTCTGGTATTTGATTTGTTATATTCTGTAAATGGATGATCTTCTGGACCTCCTAATTACATATAGGGGTATGTGGATCATAATGAGATAATGATGAAACTTTCCACACAATTTCTCTTTTGATTTCCTTTTTCTCTCCCCCTAATTGTGCGAAATTTGTTTCATCAAATCGACAATCTGCAAATCGAGCAGTAAATAAATCTCCCGTCAATGGTTCAAGATAGCGAATAATAAAAGGTGATTCAAACCCAATATATATTCCTAACCTTCTCTGTGGGCCCATCTTACTACGCTGTGGTGATGCTACTGGCACATATACAGTGCATCCAAAAATTCGTAGATGGGCAATATTTGGTTCATGACCAGAAACTAATTGTGACGGAGAATATTTATTATAATGTGTCGCTCTGAGACGAATAAGTGATGTTGCATGCAAGATAGCATGGCCCCAAAGTGTAGTGAGTAATTTTGTTTTCATAAGTAGTGGGTTTGCTATCAATTGCAGACGTTTAATAAATGACTCTGCAAGGCCATTTTGAGTATGAACATAAGCTACAGGATGTTCAAATTTTATCCGAATTGATAGACAATAATCATCAAAAGCTTGAGATGAGAATTCTCCGGCATTATCTAGGCGAATAGCCTTTATATGATAATCTGGGAATTATGCCCTTAATAGAATTATTTAGGCTAATAGCTTTGCAAATGACAGGTTGCGAGATGATAGTAGGCACACATGAGACCATCTTGAAGATGCATCTATTAGGACCATAATATATCTAAACAACTCACTTGATGGGTGAATAGGTCCATGTATATCCCTATGTATACGCTCTAAAAAGGCAGAGGATTCCATGCCAACCTTCATTGGTGATGGCCTAGTTATCATTTTGCCTTGGTAACAAGCATCACAAGAAAATTCATCATTTGTAAGAATCTTTAGGTTCTTTAGTGGATGCCCACTTGAATTTTCAATTATTTGTCTCATCATTATTGATCCAGGATGGCCCAAACGGCCATGCCAAAGCATAAAAGTATTTCAATCAGTAAACTTTTGGTTTACGATAGAGTGTGCTTCAACTGTACTGATCTTTGAATAGTATTGTATTGGTAAAAAAGAATTTCACATGTAAGCCAGCTTTTGACAACTCAGCCAGTTACGTGGACACAGGAGAACACGACA
The DNA here is from genome assembly GCA_005239505.1 of Nicotiana paniculata. Taxonomy (NCBI): domain Eukaryota; kingdom Viridiplantae; phylum Streptophyta; class Magnoliopsida; order Solanales; family Solanaceae; genus Nicotiana; species Nicotiana paniculata. Next base: position 87,018 of record ML320303.1, read on the forward strand.
GCTGGATGTGATTCTTTGAAGAGGTACGGAACAAAGAGGCACAATTCAATAAACCCTCGAGCTTATCAGTCACGGGAAACTCAACCTGATCAAAATAGGGAAGAGGCACGGTCAGAATGAATCTAGATAAATCTACGGGCAGATTCAAGAACCCATAATTGATTACTCAAACGTTATGTAACTGTATCTCAATTACCGTTATCCTTTGTAACGCCTCATTAATGTCATAATTAGTCATTAATGAGCAACC
>ML320305.1:0-19851 GCA_005239505.1 Nicotiana paniculata
TAAAAATGATAAAATGACTATTCTTACATTATTAGTGATATTAGAAGCTTAAACAAATAATTTGGAACAAAGGAGGGACAAAATTGGGTGTCAACAAATAGATCTTTTTGTCATTTTTATGTTAAGTTTTGTGCACCTGAGTATAGATAGCCATCTTTGTTTACTGTATTGGGGTAACTTTGTTTTTAAAATTATCATTATATTTTCTTTCCTTAATCATCTACTATGAATTTTATCTTAGCTTTTTCTTTAATTTCTTCATTTTTCATGAGTAGCTAAATCCTTAGCTAGTGTTGTGACCCAAACCTACTATAGGTACTTAATGGGTGATTGATTTAGGGCTTATTTATGATTGGGTAAATGATATTTAGCCTAGTTCTTTTTTGAAACGCGCCGCATCGTTTATGTGCCTCTGTCATTTCGATTCCCGTGCAACTAACGGTTGGCGTTCTCGATTCGGGTGCTTGTTCTCTTATAAATACCGGTGGAGATCCCCTTAAGCCAAACTTTACATTCTCCCATTCTCTAAGATTTTGCTTTTAAATATCAGGGATAAGGAATATCAGTTCTTCATATATTTAATACTTTAAATCTTCACCATTTCATTAACACATAATCAAACATGGATGATTTAATCAATTAACAAATAATCAACGGGAGAGAACAACTTCTTCCAAAATTTTAATTACTTTAAATCTCTGTCATTTTAGTCGACAATTTAAGATTTCCAAGCCAATAATCTGGAAAAATCATAGCAGATACACAGTAAATATCATGCACAAGCAATACTGAGGGTCGAACAACGCGGACCAACAATAATAAATTGTGCACTGTCGAGGGTCGAACGGCTCGAACCACAGATGCATCTATCTGCCCCGCTCGCGAATCGATCATGCGACGCGGTTATACATAAATACAGAGTTATCCTGCTCGCGAATCATACATGCGACTCAGGCACCCGTAGATACACATATTCACATAATAAATCCGCATTTTTATCAAGGAGGCAGTTATTCAGGAAAGTGGTAAAATTCTTCTTAAAGGAACACGAAAATACCTTTTCAATCTTTGTTCTGAAACTCATTTTGTCCAAGTTTAGTAATATTCAGTAATATAACCTCATCTAGTATACAATCATCCACAGAGGAAATCAATTCTCTTTCTAGATGATTAAGAAAATGAACTCTAGTCTTCTTAGGTATTAAATTACTATATTGATCATATTAGCGGTCAAATATTACTGGCAAGATCACAAGTACCCCAAGTAAGGCATGCTAGTGGGTCCTAGTCTACCCGGACATGGCATAATAGTAGCTACGCACGGACTCCTGCCACCTCGTGCGTACGTAGCCCCCGAAGATAATAGCACATACTTAATTAGTTCACCTAGGGGGACAATTCCCCCTCAGAAAGTTAGAAAGGAGACTTACCTCGCTCCGAAATTCCATAACCGGCTTTCAAGCCCTTCGACGACTCCAATGGACGCACAACGCTCCAAAACTATCCAAATAACGGCAAACCAATGAAAATATACTCTAATATTTGCAACAATTCCAAATTATATAATTTCCCAACCCTGCTCAGTGAATTGAGCAAAATGCCCTCGGGCCCACGTGCCCGGAATCCGAAATTTCTGGAAGATATATTCTACCCATAGCTTTACTAGTTCAAATATATAATTTACTCTAATTCCATGCTCAAATCGTGGATAAAATCCAAATTACCAAATTTTCTAGGTTTTCTTCCAAAAATCCCATTTCCCTACTAATTTCCATGTTCAAATTCATGTATAATCCTTGTATTAATCTTAAAAACATGAAGAAATTACTTACCTAGTGATACTTGGTGAAAAAACCCTCTTGAAGCTCCTCAAAATCACCCACATCAATGGAACAAATGAAGGAAATGGCCAAAATCCCGTTTTAAAATGATACACTGCCCAACACTGCCCCTCTATGTGATCGCATAAAAGTCACCGCGATCGCATGGGCCAATCCATGCTGCCCCAGATTTCCTCCTGTGCGTTCACATGCCCGCTCCCGCGTTCGCACAGGCCAAGACCAGAAGTCCCTAAACATACACTGTGCGATCGCACATTCAACCACGCGATCGCACAAGCCATAAGCCTGAAGCCTCATTTTTTTCCTCTGTGCGATCGCGCAATACACCTGCGACCGCATAGACCAACGCAGCAGCCCGCAAAATTCTCCTCTGTGCGATTGCATACCTCCAAGTGCGATCGCACAAGCCAAAATTCCAGCCCCTCTCATTTCTTCTTCGCGATCGCACACTATGGGCCGCGATCGCATAACTTACTAGTGACACCAGCAAACAACAACAGCAGGTAGGGGGAAAATGGTCCGAAACCACCCCGAAACACACCCGAGGCCCCCGGGACCCCGTCCAATCACACGACTCAGTCCCATAAAATCCCACTAACTTGTTTGAGGTTTCAAATCACATCAAACAACGCCAAAATCACGAATCGCACCAAAATTCAAACTTTATGAACTTGAAATTTCAAACTTCCACCTCCGAAGCCGAAACCCGTCAAATCACCTCCGATTGACCCCAACTTTTGCACACAAGTCATATTCGACATTACGGACCTGCTCCAACTTCCGGAATCGCATTCCAACCCCGATATCAAAATTTCCACTTTCGGTCGGATTTCTCAAAAACCTTCAAATTTCTATCTTTAGCTAAATGACTTCAAAATGACCTACAGACATCCAAATTCACTTCCGATCGCGCTCCCAACTCCAGAATCACCATACAGAGCTATTCCCAGGCTCGAAATCCTAAACGGATGCCTTACAACCCAAATTTATGAAATTCTTCTAAAATGCTATCTTCCATAATATACGCCGAAACGCTCCCGGATTATCCAAAACCCGATCCGGACATACGCCCAAGTCCGAAATCATTATACAAACCTGCAGAAACCTTCAAATTCTGATTCGGAGGTCGTTCACTAAAAATTTCAATCTTAGTTGATTCTTCCAACTTAAGGCTTCCGAATTGAGAATTTTCTTTCCAAATTAACTCTAAACTTCCCGAAATTCAATTCCGACCATGCCCACAGGTCATAATACCTGAAACGGAGCTGCTCACGGCATCAAACCGCTGAACGATGCGCTAGAGCTCAAAACGGCCGGTCGGGTCGTTACAGCGAGAGAGGATACAATTTATATCACAATTCAATAAATATTAAAGCAGTAAATAAGTGACAAATAGGACATAGGCTCCCAAACACAATAATATCCAAAACATGATAAAAGCCAAACAAGAATCAATGCATAAAGCTCGAATTCTTATTAATTGTCCCCAACAGAGTCGCCAGAGCTATCACACCTCTTTTTTCCACGCAACGCAACCCTATTACGAGGTTGAGTTAGAAGAGTTTTTCCAATTAGAATGATGTTTTGAAATGTGATTATTTATTATTTAGAGTCGCCACTTGGAATTGAGTTTTGGTGTTCGAAGTCACCTTTTATTTGAATCCCCTTTCAGAAGGAAGGTTTGACTCTTAATTTATGGTCTACAAAAATAGAAGACTGAGTAAGGAATTCTGTTGACCGAGAGGAAGGTGTAAGGCACCCCTCGAGTCCCATGGTTCTAGAATGGTCGATTTTATTGACTAATGTAAGACTTAAATCAATTTTTGGTTATTCTTGTATTTTATTGCGCTTTTTTTCCTTTCGCCTATTACCACTTTATTAGTTATTGTATTTTATTAATTGTGTTCACCAAGATGCGGTACACACACAAGGTATTCTTTGAAATTGAATGTTAAACCAAGGTACGAAATGTACACATGGTCAAAATATAATTATTTTAAAATTAAAGGTATCAAGACGCGGAATATGCACATGGTCCTTTTATTACTTAAGCATATCAATCCAAGGTTCGCTATGAACACATGGGCTAATATTAATAGTACATCTAAAGTTTTTCTAGTGTTTTAGAATATTTCATTTGTTTTGTCTCTTTCAAATTCGAGATATTTATTGGTAATAATAAAAATTATTACTTATTGCAACGAGTATTAAATTAGTTCATGATTCATCTCGCTACCTTATAAATATTTTTTACCACTCCAATTATTTATTCTTTGAAATAGCTAATTTGTAACCCCTATATGTACTTAACAAAAAAAATAATCTTGTAAATTGGAAAATTTAATCTTCTATCTAAGCCAAAATTATCAAATTATTCTTGAACCTGTTTCACGCGACACAAATTACACAACATAACAAAAGAACTATTAAATTCCAGTGACAAACGAATGAATGGTTATATACATTTAAAGGAGACCCTTTTAGAAATTCCATTTGTCCTAATTATATAGAAATGAAGTTCGAGAGTCTAAATAATTGACTATTGCATCCATGACCTTAAACATAATTAATGTAATGAACTTTTATACGTATTAAAAATGAAATGTATGCATAAAGTTAAGCTAAACAATATTCACAAAGTTAATAACACATTCACTACATATTCTTTATGTATAAACTAAGTTATAAACTATGAACAATGGAATTATTTTTACTGTTCACCACTTTAATTCCTCTATACATATAAAAACACACTTAATTGAAATATTAAATAATTTTGCAATGTCATCATAAGAGTTAAATAAGACCGGCAAGATTGATATTAAAAACACTTTGAAAGATGATTATTAATTAATAACATGATTCCTGAAAGATCTAAACTTAACTGTCAATGGAAATATTATTTTAGGCCATGAGTAAAAGTTTGGTAATGAAATTTAACTTGAACCGACACCCAAACAAATATTCAGTTCACTCTAGTTGGAGAAAAAAAATATACTTAAAACAACTCAAAGATACAGAAATAGAAATAAAACGATGAAGCCAAAATTAATCAGAACCAACAAAACTATCTTTCACGTTGATGCTGAAAATTCGAATATTATGTTTTTGTGAAGCTTTTTACTATATAATCACAATTAGAATCTACTGATTCCCAAAACTAGCAGTGCTAACTTTTCTAGAACCTCGAACTCGGAACCGCAAACAAAATCTCGAATTCCGTTTTCAAACTAAAATAACATAAACTTCTTTGGGGTCTTCATTGAAACTATCTACGTTGGTTTCTATCTGTTCTATGCACCAAAGAAAGCCACGGTAAGTTTTCTAGGGAATCAAGTACAATTTTTTGCTCCTTTTAGAAGTTCTTATATAACGTTAATCCTAGCAATTTATTTGATGCCGATCCAAACTGTAAAGATGCTCCTATTATCAGTGGTGGATGGCTTTGGTCTCAAGAGATGGGGATACGGGAGTGTGAGGGGGAAGTGGGGAAGTGGAGAATAGGACGTGAGGGGTATGGGGAAAATGGGATTATGTTTTTTATTTAAAGTAAAATCAGATTTATAAATAAGTTTGATAATAAATATTATCATTTTAACGTGATTTTAGTTCATTTTGAATCTTTTTCTTTGTCTTCTATTTTAAAAAATATTAACTTATGAAGATAAGAAGAATAACCAATGTTTCTTACAATATAGAAAAATTAAATATTTATATGTACTTTAAATGATACTAAGAAAGATTCTATAGCTTACTTATTAAAAGAAACCATATATATATATATATATATATATATATATATATATATATATATATATATATNTCTAAGAATGCGAGTATTTTTGTAGTTCTTTTTTTAATATTAAGATTAGGCTCTAAAGAAATATTTACACTAGAATAGTATAGAATTTGGGTGGGGTCAAAAATTAGTTGTTCACAGAGGTGATCTCAAAACTCCCACCCCCTACATCCGTGATGGGAGTGAGGAGCTTCTTAGGTCATGCGGGGTTCTATCACTGATTCATCAAGGACATTTCAAAGGTGGTAAACCCCTTGTGTAAACTTTTGGAGAAGGATGCCAAGTTCCATTTCAATGAAGATTGTATGAAGGCATTCGAATTTCTCAAGTGCAAGTTGACTACTACTCCTATTATCACTGAACTGGATTGGAGCTTACCTTTTGAGCTCATGTGTGATGCAAGTGATGTGGCGGTTGGAGCGGTGTTGGGGCAATGTATCAACAAAATCTTCCATATGGTCTACTATGCTAGTAATACCATGAATGATTCCTAAGTCAACTATACAGTGACCGAAAAAGAGCTCATTGCTATTGTTTTTGCTATGGAGAAGTTCTGCCCGTACTTGACGGGTGCAAAGGTGATTGTTCACACCGGCCACACGGTGCTTCGGTAATTGATGAGCAAGAAAGATTCAAAAGCAAGGCTAATGCGGTGGGTGCTTCTTTTGCAAGAGTTTAATCTAGAGATTCAAGACCACAAGGGTAGTGAAAACCAAGTGGCAGACCACTTGTCTCGTTTGGAGGAGGAGGGGAGGCCACATGATGGCCTTGAGATAAATGATTCAATTCCCGACGAGCAACTCCTAGACATTTCTATGATCGGGATTCCACGGTTCGCCGAATTAGCCAATTATCTTGTGAGTGGCATTGTATCGAATGAGTTCTCTTCAAACCAACGAAAGAAGCTCAAACAGGATTGCCTTGACTATTATTGGGATGAGTCGTATCTCTTCCAGATTTGTACCGATGGTGTGATTTGAAGGTGTGTGCCGGAGGAGGAACAAATAGATATTCTTGAGGATTTACACTCTTCACCATATGGTGGTCACCATGGTGGAGCTAGAATGACAACAAAAGTGTTGAGTTGTGGACTCTATTGGCCTACACTTTACAAGGATGCTAGCAATCTCGTCAAGCGTTATGATGAATGTCAAAGGGCCGGTGGGATTTCTAAGAAAAAATAGATTCCCCTCACCACCATCTTGGAGATTGACATTTTTGATGTGTGGGGCATTGATTTAATGGGTCCGTTCGTGAGCTCTTGTTGGAACACTTACATATTGGTAGCTGTGGATTATGTGTCAAAGTGGGTTGAAGCCGTGGCTTTGCCCAACAATGAAGCTCGAAGTGTGGCATTTTTGAAAAAGAACATCTTCACGAGGTTTGGTACTCCAAGGGCCATTATTATTGATGAGGGATCGCACTTTTGCAACAAAGCTTTTGATACCTTACTCACAAAGTATGGTGTCACTCACAAAGTGTCGACCCCCTATCATCCTCAAGAAAGGAGGCAAGTTTAAGTCTCTAACGGAAGATCAAGAGTATTTTGTCAAAGACCAGGAATGCCAACTGAACGGATTGGTCGAATAAACTTGATGATTCTCTTTGGGCTTATAGGAAAGCTTACAAAATACCGATTGGTATGCCTCCGTATCAGTTAGTGTTCGGGAAAGCTTGTCACCTACTGGTGGAACTTGAGCACAAAGCTATGTGGGCATTGAAGAAGCTTAATCTTGAATGGGATGTCGCCGCCAACTTAAGGGTGGCACAATTGAATGAACTTGATGAATTCCGATTCCATGCATATTCTAGTTCGTCCTTATACAAGGACAAGATGAAGTACCTCCATGACAAGTACATCCAGAACAAGGAGTTCAAAGAAGGTAATCTTGTGCTATTGTTCAATTCTCGGTTGCGGATGTTTCCGGGAATGTTGAAGTTCAAGTGGAGTGGTCAATTTGAGGTTGTGCATGTGACACCCTTTGGTTCATTATACTTGAAGAACAAAAATGATGAAGTGTTAAGTCAATGGTAACCGGGTGAAACATTATCTCGGCAAGGTTGTGCGGTCCACACTGTCTCCTTTGTGAACTGTTGTCCTGCAAGTGTTATGCAAATGTTTGAATTGTTCTTAAATCAACTGACTTATGTACCTTGTATTTTGCAAAAAATGGTTAGATCAATTGGTAGAGGCGATACATCACTGGGAGTGCAATCTAATCCAATTGCAAAAAAAGCCGACAACTGGGAGAGGAAGGGCCACAGAGCCCTCAGAATCCAGTTCCTTTTCCCCATTCATGGAAGCCTCCGAGGGTCATTCAATGAGGGTCCATCCTGAGGCCCAGTCCCAACCACCCTAACCCACTGGGCGTTATTGATTGTGCAACGAACCCTCTACTACAACTAGTTCTTCTAAGGGTTTCGATGCGGGAAGCCAGGGTTCAGAGCCCTCCTCTACACCTACTCCTCCGGCACCATTGAAATTGATGATTAAGTCATGTATGATGGTAGAGGAGGGGACACTCGAGTGGGCGGCCTAGAGAGGTCGAAGAAGAAGGAAATTTAGGAGGATCAGTTTGTAAGCTTGACAGCCTTCACAAGGTTCCGGGAGTTGTGTCTCCAGAGATCGCTCACACTTGAGAGACAGTTCTTAATGAAGGATTTGGATATTCACAATCCAAATGTCCTTAGACAGTTTCGGGAGCGAAAGGGATGGAAGTGGTTCACCCACAGTGTCATCGATGCAAATGAGCACTTGGTAGGGAGTTTTATGCCAATGTGGCTCACATCAATAAGGGACCAAAGTGACAAAGGTGATAATTTGGAAGTCCGCTTCGACCCTAGCTTTTTGAACACTTACGTGGGTTTTGAAGAGGTAGAGGCAGTCCGATATTTGGAAAAGCTTTCTATGGGTGATGAAGCTCGCCCGTGGCTAGCTGAGATGTTGGCTTCTCAAGGGCCACCACCACCGTGGATTACATCAGGAGTTCCTATCCTCCGGGCCACCCTCAACTTTGAAGCTAAAGGGTGGCAGACCTTTGTGTGCATCTGTATTGATCCGAGCTTGAATGAGAACAATCTCCAATTTCCCCGAGCAGTTTTGTCGGGTTCTATTATGGCGGGGTACCCAATCAATGCGGGTGCCATCTTGTCAACCAATATCACATTAGCTTTTCGAAAAGGTGAAAGATCATACCCTTATCCAAACACCCTCACAGAGTATTTCAACGATGCAAAGGTGGAGCCAAGGCCATATGATACAAAGGTAAGGTCCAAGAAGCCCTTCTCATGGTACCACCTGCAGGGTGTGGACAACCCCAAGTTCAAGGGTAAGGCCACTACCACTACCACCGTTGGTCAGTCTGATGAACCATTGGTGGTGGGTACAAAGTCTGCTGCTGAGCCATCTACAGCTCCCATGCCTTCCGCAGCAGCCGGGCCTTCTACCGGGACAACCTCCATGCCACCACCGTCATCTTCTAGGACATCAGTTTCAGTACCAGTACCAGCCTCATCCACTTATCCACTTACTGCGCTGCGAGTCTCCTAGACTTTGGCGAGCCTCAACAACTAGAGAACCAGTATTGTACTGTTGCATCACAGTCCTATACTCCAGCAGCACCACAAGTCCCTCCATCAGTGGAGGAAACATTGTAGAAGATTTTGGAGAACCAGAAGACTGTTATGAGCACACTGGTGGCTCATGGGGGAGCTATTGAGGAGTTGGCCAAGCAGGTGAAGAAAATGAGGAAATCCCAGGCTTCAAAGAAATCAGTGGATAGTTTGAGAAAGGAGTGAAGAAGCTAGAAACAGCAGGTGATTTGCGATTGGACCTACTGATGGAGACAGATCCATCAGTACCAGTAGACCCAGCAGCACCATCAACAGAGGCACCAGCTGGCCAGTCTGACGAGCCAGATCTTGCTGCCCCCACTGCTGAGGAGCTGCTTTAGATGCTCACCAACCCTGTTGTCCCTCAACCAGGTGATGATGAGATACAGTTGGAGGAGACCGAGGGTGGTGATGCTGCCATTCACCCTGAGACCACATAGGGAGTTTTCTTTGCTCTCTACCCTCCTTTATTTTGATTTTGCTAAGCATTGAGGACAATTCTTGTTCCTATTCGGGGAGGGGGGCGTCTATTTGGATGACATTTGATTACATTTGGCCTGTAATAACTTTAATACTCTTTTTCTTTTATTTTTATTTCCTCCCTCATTATGTATATATTCTTCTCTCTTGTATATATTCTATTCCCCTCTATATATTCATTTGCCTTACTTTCAGTAGTTTATTTCATAGCTTCTTCATCTTGTTTTCTTAATAGTATAACTTCTTAGTTACTTTAACAACTTCTTTTTGATTTGTTAGCTTCTTTTTATGTTGAAGTGAACAATTAGCCTTTGGTTTTCTTAATGCCACGATTCTTTCTAAAGGTGGGTCTTGTGTGAACCAAGTGGCTCTCCCCAACGATGGATGGCATGACAACCTTCTTAAAAGATCGAGTGATTTTTGATGTTTAGGTAGAAACAAGTAGTATTAATGAATAAATAAGGGTCAAGCATGCTTCAGTTGGTAGGAACACACTTAACTATGCGCTTATCGTTAAAAGTAAGTTTTTGGGAAGTAATAGCTCTAGTTAGTGACCCTGTGACTCTTGTGTTGACTTAGGCAATCATCGGGTGGTTTAGTTGAACCATGAGAAATATTCAATCTTGAATGCGGTTATTATGGGCCCTCGACTCTATTCTCTTTAACAATCCGGTTTTGTGAGATGTGAGGTATTTTGTTGCAAGTCCAAGTACCTGTGCGCATGGTCTAGAACTTGCCCCAGATGTGTTTCTAGGGGAAATTCTAAGTTAGCTTGGCTTGAGAAGTGATTGTAGGCTTTCCTTGACCCATTTTGAAACCTTCCATGGCCCATCAATGATATCATCATTAATAAACTCTTTTGAGCCTAAAGCCTTTTTATTCGATAACCACACCTTTACCCGTTTTATACTGACTTACTCTTGGCACCCGAAATTTCTTTAGCACTCATGTGAAACAAATTGAAAAAACATAAGTTTGGGGGAGAGAAGAGGACTTTAAATATGGTATCAAGGCGCAAAATGAGAAAAGAAATGAAGAAGAGGAAAGGCAAAGAAAAGAAAGGAAGAAAAAAAAGAAAAATACAAAAAGAAAGTGAATAATGTGAAATGGTTGAAACAATGCCAAAATAAAGCAAAATTGCAAATCATGGAGAAAACAAAGAAGGAAAGTATGAATAGCATAACCAAGATAGAGTGATGTCAAGTCTCTCTAGTCCCCCTAAGGGAAAAGAAAATGACTCAAAGAGTCGGCAAAGTAAGAGCCAAAAAGAGAAAATGGAGTGTTAAAGGAAAGATGAACCAATTACATTCCAATATTTCCCTCCTTAGTCCAAAAGTCTTCATTTTATGCCAAAAAAGCCCTACGTGATTTCAAGCCGAGCAAGCCTACATTAGTGGTGATCTACATGAGGGGAAAGCATATGGTACTTAGAGTCGGGCTTGTGACATTCTTTTGAGAGTGATGAGCGAATCATTCTCAAATCATTGAATTGATTTCTTCATTCGTGAGTGAGATGAGCTTCCGGAGAGTATAGGAGGAGGATTTTGGGATCCACAATGACCTGCATGAAAGTGCGAGCTTCCTTGATGAACAGAGTCAACCTTTGATGCTCAAGCGTCACATTAGAGCTGTTTGTGCTCTAACAGTCAAATTATAGGCTTTTTTAATGATTCATGAGTATGTGTGTAATTGTTGGTACCAATTGATGTGTGTTTGATCCAACTTAGGCCAGCTGAAATAGCCCTTTCCTAGTGGAGGTGGGAATTGCCTTAATTGCTTGAGGACAAGCAAAAACTTAAGTTTGGGGGAGTTGATAAGTAGGGATTTTAATTGCTTATTTGCTCTCTTTTACTTACGTTTTAGCTCGAAAATGCTTAAAGGTATTCCCGAGAACTAATGAAATGTTCTTTCTTGCAGGAATATTGGAAACGAGCCAAAGAAATGAAAATCAACTCAAAAGGGAGTAAAATTGGACAAGGACCAAAACAAGACAAAAAGGACCAAAGTGCGGACCGCACAATACTGTGTGCAACCGCAAACTCTGAAGAGTCACTGATAGAATCCCTTCACAAAATGCGAACGGCACAATTATTGTGTGGCCCCAGAGGAGAAGATTCAGAGAGTTATGTTTTGGGAGGCCTGAAGTTGTGCAGACGACACTATTATTGTGCGTCCCGAGAAGCCTAAAGTGCGGTCGCACTCATAAATGTGCGGTCCCGTAATCATCTACTATGAATTTTATCTTAGTTTCTTCTTTAATTTCTTCATTTTTCATGAGTAGCTAAATCCGTAGCTAGGGTTGTGACCCAACTCTAGTATGAGTACTTAATGGGTGACTGATTTAGGGCTTATTTATGATTGGGTATATGATATTTAACCTAGTTCTTGTTTAAATTTGAGAATTGATGGTTGCAAACATTGATTCATGCCTAATTGACTTAGTCTCTACTTGAGAAAGTGGAACTAAGTCTAGGAAAACTTGGCTAACAAGAAATTAGGGTGAACTAAATAAATTGATAGCACAAATTAAAGGGTCAAATCTAGAGGTAGTAAGACCCGACTTAAGCATTTATCACTTGTTTCGTAAAATACCCATTTGGAATTGAGAAATCCAAATTGAGCAAAATCACTCAAACTACCGAGAGGTATATAGTGAGTAATCGCGTGTGATTGATATATTGTATCCCGATCAACCAAACATGACCTAAAGCTCTAAATCCATTAGGTAACCAACTAGGTGGAAGTTGCAACCCTAGATCTTTTATAACTTGAAAAATAACCAAAACCAAAAACATTGTCTCTTAGCTTTACAATTACAAGCATTAGCATAAAAGTAGAAGTAGAAACAACAAATGAATATATGGAAGGGCAACCTTGGGCACTTCATTAACTAGACTAGATATATACCTAATCCCACATATAACTCTCTGTGGAATCGACACCGACTCATGTTGGGTATTTATAAGTGCGTCGACTGCCTCACAATCCAAAGTAGTGGTATGAGTTTGGGCGACATCAGTACTACAGAGGTGGTGCAGGATGTTTCTCCCTGCTTAGTTGATTGGGCTATTGTCGTTGCCTTGCGAAAGGCTGTTCTGTCGTTTCAGCTCACTATCAGTAATTCCTATGGTTTTGAAATTGCACACCAGTTGTTATGATGATTCGTGCGTTGCTACTGCATAGTGTTAGTGTAATGGTAGGGTGCTTATTTATGGATCACGACAATAATGACTTGAAAGGAGAATTTCTCAGTTCTTGTCTTAGAGGTTCAGGATTTATTTCCAGCGGAGGAAAGACAATCGGTCTATGAATTCTCAGGTTTGGGTCGATGGGGGTCACGAGACTTGGTATTTTCGAGCGTGGTGGAATTTTTATTTGTGATGTGGCATCGTCATCCTTGTTGAATGTGTTAAGTTCGACGGTGTTATGGTCTTCTTCAATTCTCCTTTGGGGCAGAGTATTGTGAAATGGTGCCGGGGAAGCGACTGTCGGAGATCTTAGTGTGCGGTGGGTCAGGATTGAATCGGTTTTCCTGGTGTTGAGGGCTCAAGGAAGATGATCTTCAGAGAGGTTTAAAGTCGGTAGCAACCTATTGCTTTGGGTATTTCAGAGATGGATTTTGATTTAAGGCAACAACTGGGCAGCGAAGGATGAGGAAGGACATACGGGAGGTGTCTTGTGGTGGTTAAATTTCTAGAAGGCCATGTGTAAGAAACATAAGTTGAGAAGTTGCTTAAAGGAGAGGGTTTGAACAAAGTGGGAGAGTGGTAGAGTTGCATAAAGTTTCTGTGGTAGGATGGCTACACGCCTTGAGGAAAGTTTAGTGTGATTTGGGGTTCATGGTGGACAATGACTAGGTCTACAGGGTTAATTGGGGATATTGGCCTCTATACAGAGGAAGGTTGGATGCGACGGAAAGGAGTTGCTTGATATGAAGACGAATGCAACATGACTTCGGATTGTAATATATTGTCGCACTTTTAATTGATGTCAATGGGGAGTGAACGAACTTGTACAGCTGGTGCATGACCACGGGCTCGGGATGGTTTACTGATTTTGTAGTAATTTTACCTAGTGCAACATCGTTGGATGATGTCAGAATGGAATTTCCACAGAGGTGGGTTATCTCTTGTGAGCAGGTTAGCGGTTGCGTGGTGTTGACGATGCTCCTACGAAGAATTTCTACTGACTATCCAGGAAGAGTTCGAATATGTGCGTGTGGCTAGTGATTCAGAGTGTTCATGAAGTGTTTAAACGAAAGGTTTCGAGAAGTTTGGAGGGTCAATTGTGCGAGATCATGTCAATGAGGAAGAAGCAATCTTGGTGGGTTCCATGATTATGTAATGTTAGCTTCAAGCTAAGTAGGAGAGCCCCACCATATACGATTGGATTGCATGGTTGTCTACTTTTGAGGTTTTTGGTTATCGGCATATTGGTGGGTTATTACGACTAAGGAAAAATAATATAAGTGGCAATTTGCGCAAAGGATTTGGGGGAAATGTGTGCTATATTTGTCCTTAATCAAATAATGTTCAAGCTTTGGAAAGACTCAGAGTTTATGCTTCGTATGGACGTGATGTACAAGAAAGATGATTCAATCGGGTGCTTCGATGATAGGGTGTTCATGTGCTAGTAGAGCCTTGGACTTGATTATATTCAAGACAAAGTCGGAGTGGGTGACTCTCAATAACGATTCTAGTGGGTTCAAAAATTCAAAGTGCAGTGCTTAAGGATTTCGAGTCTGTAGCATGGTTAAGTATCGAGCTTTTGCGGTGGATTATGAAAAGGGGATTGGAATGTTCTATGTTATCATTGGATATGCGGTGCAGTATTAGAGGAATGGAATAAGTAGCTTCTGATTCACAGAAGGTCTTGCAGAACGGGTGTACTAGTTGGCGATGCTATTTTGCGCTTAAGGAGAATATGAGATGGTTCATGGGTATTGAGATGATGTGGTCTCATGGATTAGGTCACTCGGGATGAGTGATGTAGGGTTTTGTTACGTTAATGAATGGAGCTGTTATTTTCTCTAAGGCAAGTTGAGAATAAACTAGAAGAAGACGGGTCGTCTATTAATGGTTGAATCGACATGATTGTGGCCGTGATTAGGTCCTTCAGCGTGTTTAGTTATATATGTGATTTGTGGAGGTACGTGCGAGTCTTGAAAACCACCATAACTCGATTGATTTGGGATATATTTGGTTTCAGGATTAGGTTGATTAAATGGATTCCCGAAGAGTCATGGCGGTTCAGATCGTGACATGAAGTTGTATTTTCTGCGGTTTGAGAATTTATTTGCGTGTTGCGTTGGTTCTTCAGAAATGAGCTAAGTAAAAGGTTTCTCTATGATGAAGTGTTTATTCTATTAGTGGATCAGGGGTTATTATGGGATTCTGGTACTCTCATGTATTGGCATGTTAAGTGCAGTGAGTGGCATGGGAAAAATTGGAAGCTGAGGATCAAGGTTGCGGTTCGGTGTTGAAAAGAATGTCACGAACTCGGATGAGCAGGAAAGAATTCAGATGTTTAGAATAAGCTGGTATTGTCTTTAGTGTCACCTAAGATCGGTGTCATGTGTAAGGGGCTTTGTGTAGTGATTTGCGGCTTCTTGATTTGCTTACAACATTGGATTGGCTGGTAGTATGGATGTGCAGACTTGTTACCCGGTGCGGAAGGTCGTGGGAGCATATCCCACGGGAAGATTGTATAAGTGTGACATGTAGTCACTTGATTGATTAAAGATTGAAACCAAGTATGGAGATTTTGGTACTATCGCTAGTGTGAGAGTTTAGGCGTGAAGGGCACTCTATTCAGTTGGTTGTAAATTGTGGAAGTTTGTACAAGATTCAACAACTATTCTTGTGTGTCATGAATAGGTCATTGTGGTTCCTTGAGAGGGTATTTTCCCAAGCATGGTATGATTTGAATCAGTTTGAGGTCCGTTGGTGGGTCCAAATGTGGATGTATACTCTACACCATCCTAGGTGTGTTCATTCAGCCTAACATTACTTATGAAGGCGTATTCGGGCGTGGATGTTATTTTCATTGTCAGCTTTTTCATGTAATACTCTGCTGTGCCGTGTGGGTTGTGAGATGGCTTTATTATTTGCACATGTGTGGTGGTCCTGTATAGCTTGCGGTATATGAGCAGGATGGCTCTCGAGATGCAGTTCAACATTGCACCTTAGTCGTGCTTTAGTTTTGTAGCGTATGGCTCTATCTGTCTCCCCAGGGATGGTATTGTGCACATGGCGTGCTCATGGTTGATATTCGGTCATTTCGTAAGTATGAGCGTTATGGCTCGAGGTCTGTCTTCCTTAGATTATTATGTGTGGATCAGGTGGCACGCCACCACAGGTACATTATTTGGATCGGGTGGCACGCCACCACGGGTATCGTGGTTGGATCGGGTTGCACGCCGCAACCGTATCATGTGTGGATCGGGTTGCACTCCGCAAAAGTGTAATGTTGAGCACAATTCCCTATATCTATTCATGTGTGTTTTGTCCCGCATTTTCTAAGGAAGGTTCATAACACCTTTTCGGTTGATTAATTAGTTACGTGGGTTGAGTAGTTCTTTCCAGAGTTCGCTTTCCTTATGTATCACATTCGAGTTTGTGGCTTATTGGCACATGGTGGCGTCATATGAGACTTTTGGTGGTATTGATGGTGGCTTATTGCCGGAACAACTTGTACTTGATGAGACGATATTTTAGACCAGGGATTAGTGCGATCGGATTTATATGAGGCGTATTTAAGAGAAAATACCTTTATTTGGTTCCTAATGTGGTACTGGTTTTTATCAGGAGGAGAGGCTTAATGAATTGTTGACTCAGCAGTTGGTTATGAATTTCTACACATCTCTTCCATCGTGGCAGCACTGCAAGAGTTGGAACATGACTTATATGTATCATGAGGTGTGTTTTGGGCATCGTGTCCGTGAAATTGTGGCTATTGTTGTCAGATGATGTTATTATGGTCATGTGAATTATTTGGTGCATAGTGTGAATTCAGAACATGTATACAATCATGTTTTGGTACAGAGAGTGGCTGATAAAATGTTCGTATGTTGGAAACAGGCCTCGTAGAGAATTCCGGATGTTGGAATTTGGCTCTAAGGCTTATTTGACTGAACAAAAGGGAGGATCTTCGGACTGGCTTAAGCTAATGTGCTCAACTGGGTTGTGGTAGCACGGGTAGGTGCACGAGGTGTTAACCAATGATTTCAGCAAATTCCAGAGCATTTCTTAGCACGTTCGAGGACGAACGTATGTTTAAGTGGGAGAGAATGTAACGACCCGACCGGTCGTCTTGAGATCTAGCGTGTCGTTTAGTTGTTTGAGGCTATGATTAGTTTCACTTCAAGTATTATTACTTTTGTGTGTGGGTGGAACTGAATTTTAGGAAGTTCGGAGTTGATTTGGAAAGAAAATTCTCATTTCGGAAGCTTTAAGTTGGAAAAATTTACTAAAGTGTGATTTTTGAGTAAACAACCTCGGAATTGGGATTTGAAGGTTCCAATAGGTTCGTATGATGATTTTAGACTTGTGCATATATTCAGATCGGGTTTTGGATGACCAGGGAGCGTTTCGACTATGGAAAGTTGATACTTTGGAAGAATTTCATGACTTTGGGTCGAAGTGCATTTCAATGTCATCGATGTCCGTTTGTGATTTCGAGTCTGGGAATAGCTTTGTATGGTGATTCTGGTCTTAGGAGTGCGTCCGGATGTGGATTTGGAGGTCCGTAGGTCATTTTGGGGTCGTTTGGCCGAAGTTGGAATTTGGAGGTTTTTGGGAAGTTTGACCGAGAGTGAAATTTTTGATATCAGGGTCGAATTCTGATTCCAGAAGTTGGAGTAGGTTCATAATGTCAAATGTGACTTGTGTGCAACATTTGAGGTCAATCAGACGTGATTTGATAGGTTTCGACATTAAATGTGGAAGTTCGAAGTTCTAAAGTTCATTAAGCTCGAGTTGGGATGCGATTCATGATTTCGATGATGTTTGATGTGATTTGAGGCCTCGATCAGGTCCGTGTTGTTTGATGAGACTGGTTTGGGTGATTGAACGGGGTCTTGAGGGCCTCGGGTATGTTTCGGGGAGGGGGGAGAGTCATTTTTGGTTGAGCTGCTACTGCTGATTTCTAGTGCTAGTGTTGTTCTTCGCGAACGGGAAGGGCCTCACGCGTTCAGAAAGAAAGAAGTTGGTCTGGGGCATTTTGTTCTACGCGTTTGCGAGTGGGAAGACGCGTTCGCGAAGGGCTAGCTGGTAAAGCTTTGCGTTCACGGGCCCTGTCTCGCGTTCGCGTAGAGGAAATGCGAGATTAGGCAGATTGTGCTTCGTGAACACAATGGGCTTGCCGCGTTCGCGAAGAAGGATTTCTGGGCGTAAGGTTTCTGAGTTTCGCGAACGCGAGGGAGGTGCTGCGTTCGCGATGAAGGGTCGCCTGGGCAGTGTTCTCTTTAAATCAGGGATTTGGCTCATTTTAACTTTACTTCTTCCATGGGAGTCGATTTTGGAGTAATTTTGAAGTGCCATTTTCATCATCAAGCACGAGGTAAGTGATTTCAACTAGTTGTGAGTTACATACAAGGTTTATACATGGATTTAGGCATGAAAATTTGTAGAAATTTGGGATTTTGAAGGAAAACCTAGAAATTTATATTTTTGGATTTTGACCACGAAATTGGACATGAAATTTGGAATAAATTAAATATTTGAGTTCGTGGTGTCCCGGGCACGTGGGTCTGAAGGTGATTTTTTGACTTTTCGAGTGGGATTAGGAGTTTGTCTAAATTGATTTGTTGTGAGTATTAGAGTATATACTTATGGATTTGCACACTTATTGACTAGTTTTGGAGCGATGGGCATCATTTCGAGTTTCTAGAAAGGTGTTGGAGCCGGTTATGGCACTTCGGAACGAGGTAAGTCTCCTTTCTAATCTTGTAAGAGGAAAATAACTCCATAAGTGAATCAAATTATTATGTTCTCTTATTTGCGGGGGCTACGTATGCACGAGGTGACGAGAGTCTATGCATAGCTACTATTATGCTTATGTCCGGGTAGTCTAGGACCCAAATCATGTTATACTTGTGATGTTGCACCCTACTTAATAAATTAATTGCTTAAATCATATTTAAACTTGATAGAAGAATTGTAAACGGTTAAACTTCATTTTCTTGACCGTTAATGAGAATCGGTATTTCCTTTAATAGTTGCCCCTTAATGAATCTTGAATTGGTTATTTTAAATGTTTTTCTTTTGTGGAATGGCCGAACGCCTCGGTAGCAGATATATGCATCTATGGTTCGTGTCGTTCGACCTTCGGCAATGCACAATTTAAATATTTATGTTGGAAGGGGCTATACAACCCCGATATTGTTTGCGCATGATAAACCTTTGGAATTTATAATATTTGTTATTGCTTCATTGGCCTGAGATACAAAGTGTTAAATGACGAAAAAGTAAATTTGGAAACTTCTATTAATAACATAATTGTTTACTTACTTCATGTTATTGACTTTATATCCGTTCTATAAAATCCATGCTAATTATAATATCGTTATTATATTGTTAGCCCATAGTAAGTGTAAGAGTCGACCCCTCGTTACTACTTCTTCGATGTTAGACGGGATGCTTACTGGGTACGCGTTGATTTACGTACTCATACAATACTTGCTGCACATTTTTGTGCAGGTGCATATATGTCTAGTAGACTTGCGGCGTAGATTCGCGGCTATTGCGGGGACTTATGTGAGCTGCATTTCATATTACGACCCGCAACCAGCAGGGTCTCCTTCAGAGTATTTATATTTGCCCTGTCCAACTTGTATTCCGGAAATATGCTATATTTCTTTTTACTCTTAGTTGATGCTCATGCACTTGTGACATCGGGTTTTGCGGTGATTATGGGTTGTTCCGTATTGAATTGTTAAGAATATTATTATTTACTCTGTAAATTCCATCTTTAGATATCTAATTGAAGGAAAATATGATTTCAAAAATATTAAGATGAGAACCAAATTACGTATTTATTGTTGGCTTGCCTGACAGCGGTATCCGGCGCAATCACAACCTTTAATGACTTTTGGGTCATGATGGCATGCCCTCCCCCCCC